>JH152756.1:30756-44265 GCA_000226015.1 Mnemiopsis leidyi | reverse complement strand
AGAGAGAGAGAGAAGAAAAGCTGACACAAAATGGCCGTTAAATTGGACAGACACACATCATTACATTGAAAAAAATTGTTTTAAGTTTCGGTCATGTAGTAATTAGGGAATGTCTTCACGCATTTTTGCCGAGAGAAGGGGGTGCCTCACTAATGCACAACTAATCGATCATTTGGATTGCATGTTTTCAAGAAAAAGAGCGATTATCCTAAAAAATCTATAAAAACAAGGGTAAAAATCATAGGTTCCCATAGCTTTATTTCAAATGGCAAAGTATCATCATATAAAGGAGCAGCAATATCCGGTACCTCGACAGAAATAAGGTATTTTATAGAATCGGTGCAAGGAGAAATATCGCTACATCGACAACTAGAAACTATTAAGGTCAAGCGATCTGTTTTAATTCAGCTTTATTTTTGTTTAGTATGGACATAGGCCCCTCTTTTTGGTAACTAACAATTTCTTATTAACTTCTTCCTGTTAAGATCGTGCTCGGGTAATATGATTCAACTTATTCAGTATTAAAAGAAGTTTTTGTGAAACATCATTGAGACTTTAACCTAGATAAAGTTATTAGTGATAGAACTAATGGTATACACTTTGAGCGTCTTGATGACTTTATAGATTGATGCAAGTTTTTTCTTCGTTTATAACCGATGATTTAAAAAACATAGAATGTTCATAGAAAGCTAGGCTATTAAACCCTTTTAACTGCATGATTCCAAATATAATTCATTAACTTTGATCCATTAAGACATTATAGTTATCACCCGTTAACCTATCAAATCAAAGTCTAGGTACTACCTTAAGAATTAAATCTCTTCATCAAAACTGCGATCTAATGTTTTAATCAGCAGCCCTAATAGAGCACAAGGAAATTGGAAGCCGCACCTCAAATAAACAACGATAATAAGCACTTCTAAATTACAAGCTTTATTAAAAAAAGATGCTATATGTGGTCAGATTGTCTGCATGCTGTTGGGCTAGGACTAGAACAGTCGCTTCCGTTGTTGCATTCAATACAATAACTTTCAACAGCCAGTTACAATATCAACAGCCAGTTACAATATCTTGTTACTTGGAAGACAGTGCTTGCTGGATGGCTGAAATTAGGTCCCTGTTTTTCGCTGTTTCCCTGATCATGATTTCCGGTCTTTCTTTTGGAATGAGGTGAGTTCGGAGAATGAAGATGGACACCTTATTTTTACGACGTTTTCAGTATCAAAGATTTCATATCTTCCTTAGTTTTTTTATGTTAGAATTTTGTTTACAGCGATGAGATTGTTGTAGAAGAACAACTTCAATTTCAGTATTATATATACCCACGAAAATCAAGCTCTATTGGACTCAGAGATTTTACAAAGAGACATCCAGACTGAAGAGCAATATCTTAAGAATGAAGAGGAAATAGGTAAAGAACCTGAGCTCTAGTAGGTCAATGTTTCTCCCAAATTAAAGTCTATGTTCAATGCTCATGTGGTATGATAGTTCTCCATTCTTCCATTAGAGCACAGAAAAAACTCGCCATCCAACTATCTTAATTTTTATTTCTAATTCATTAATGTTTAGCGAGTGGACATTTCAGGAAGTGACATAAAGATGAGTCCTGGTTCTCATCTTTGGAGTGGCGAGTAAAGCTCTAACTAAATGTATCAGACAATATACAGTGCTATGCACAGTGGTAACTCTTGATACTTTGATAACATTGCAACTTGTAGAATGTTGATGAAATAATAGTTTTGTTGTAGAAAATATATTTTACAGTCGAATGTTTTGAGAAAGGTACTGTTTACTACCATTATCATCTGTTTACTACCATTATCATCTTATTGTTACATCTTATTGTTATAGTCTAAGTTTATTGAAATTGCCTTAAATAAAAAAATGTTTCCTGTACCTCTCTTACCTTACAAAATCGGTCCAGCAGTCATAATAGAATATCGTTACGATAAAGGTAACCATTATCAGGGCGACTAACGTCTTAGGACTACCGAGTCCAATGTATATTGCATCATACACCAGCATAAAGAACTGAAAGCATATTATCAAATTAAATTCAATGCAATTAATTTTTAACCTATTGTAGCATTGAAAAGCAACTCATTACTCGATTTTCATTAATACAACTTGTCTGAAAACCACGTAAAGCGAAAGATCATCAACAAACAATTTTAACTGTGAAATGGCAACGAGACAAATACCTGCAACAAGCAGAAAGACAGATACCTACCTGCAACAAGCAACAAGAAAATACTAGATAAGTGGTGGCAGCCATGTGACAAGACACTCCATAGGAACCACAGGGTCGATGGAAGTAGATCATCAGGTACTTGTCTACACCGTACTTGATGTAAACAAAGGTTAAGCCGATCAGGGTTATCACAGGACAGATTACTCTGGGAGATATGGCGGGATGATATCGAGGGTATTTGGTTGTAAGGGTTGGAGAGATTTATAGGTGAGTTTTGGATTTAATGGATGTCTGATGAGCTGTTAAATGATCATAGACTTTCAATGCTCATCGGATTTAAATAATATTTGAGCTGTTAAGCCTACGCTGAAGTTTTAACATGGGCAAATAGCGGAATTTAATGTCATTCATTGATCAAATTGCATAGTTTATCCTATGGAAGATAGGTTCTACAATCTACATTATATGTGCATACCTTTTCAAAGATCAATATCTAAGAAGAGTCTCACCCGAAGGAAATAAAAATTGCACTGTAAGCCACCAATTTAGCGTAGTTGTAGCCGATGTTAAACCTGTCCCTCATTCTAACGAATATTTGCTTGTATTCCCGTTTCGTCTTGTGTTCAAGATAATAGTAGATGTAGGACGCTACACCTACAAATAATAGCACTTAGCAGTTTAGTTAATTACTTACTACTACACTTAATTCAATCTAAATAATATCAGTCAATACCTAACAATTGTAAAGAAGCACAGCAATGGAAAAGGTACACAGGAAATTTAGATAATTAGCAGAGCTGAATGATGGAATTCAGGTAAAATTATTTACAGCAAAAAACTTACATCGAAAATTTAGTTAAATTGAGTACAATAGGTAAGGGATAAAATAAAGTTAGAGGTCAATAATTTTATTTTTCTTACCCCAAGGGTTGAACAGTTCAATGGTTCTACCAATAAGTGCAGCAGACATCAGAACTTTACACATGAACGCAACTCTGTACGCGGAAAAGACACAGGACCAGTTCGACACTTTAATAAACGAGGTATTGTCAGGCAGGGACATTGTGTATAACTTTAAATCGTGGCTGTAAACACTAAACAGTCAGGCAGGGACATTGTGTATAACTTTAAATCGTGGCTGTAAACACTAGACAGTCAGGTATTGTCAGGCAGGGACATTGTGTATAACTTTAAATCGTGGCTGTAAACACTAAACAGTACAGGAAAAACTCCATATTCATTTTATGTATATTGATTTAACGTGATGATTGCATAATTCATCTAAACTTTTTTCATTCATCTAAAAAGTCGTTGAGATTTTGAGATTCATTGAATTCCGATTATCAAGTCATCACTTACAAAGATTATCAGTGCTGAAGTAGCCCCGTAGAAGAGCAGCCAAGCTGGTGTAACCAAACGCTGGCATAAACAACTCCGATATCAGTAAATAGATAAACACTTTCCAGATGCACCAATAATTTCGATCTGAAAGAGTGATAACTGCAGAATAACCATTTTACTTTTAAAACTTAAGTAGCTGGTACAATAAGTTTCTCACAAAGCTAATTAATCCTTCCATGAGAATTCAGATCTTGTTGGGATGAATTTTTTGGAAATTCTAAACAAAAGACATTAAAAGCTGAGACGAATTTTCTGTGACTGGAATAGGGAAATTCCCACATACTAGCTTGAGTTCTATGTCTCTCCAGGGAGCACGAGAGGTCTACCAACTCTGGGAGGACCGCCTCGATAGCGAGTAGGATCAGGACAGTTCCAAACTCAGTCCAGAACGTAGAGCTTGATGAAGTGGATGTCTGACATAAAGAAGTTTAAATTTCAACAGGTGTACCACAGGGCTCTGTTTTGGGACCTTTGCCAAATTTTTCCAGCTGGTGGTTCGACGGCTGTGTTTGATGCGACCAGGAATGGTTGAACATTGAACAAGTATTTATTATTAGACAATGTAAGACGATGAATTTATTTAAAGCAGGCAGCGGTATAAGTCAAGAGAAAAGAGGGTACTATAGTCTTATTTATACAAATTTGTGTATATAATTTAATTTATTGATAAATTAATTAAATCATATACTCTATTTGAAAACCCATTAGAAGCCAGCCCGGGTAGGGCAACAAATCATATGTCCAGTTGGTTGCTTATAGTTCGTCATTATATAAATTGGTGGGAGTGGTAAGATGACCACAATTCTTTGACCATTTGGCCTAAGTCCTGTTGTCGTGGTTTAATGGTAAAAATTTTGACCATGGCCATTGTAAAATTTTTGATAAAACTCTAATATAAAAGTCATAATTTCGACCATGACTATGGCAAAAATTCAAATTTTCTACGGTCGAAACCCATGGAAATGGTCAACGTAAAATTAGATTGTGAAATTTTACCATAAAATGTCCAATTTTACAATGAGCATATATATTGGAAAATTCGTGGGTATCAGTGGCCATGGTCATAATGTCAAGTTAATATCAATCATTTGACTTACATCAAGATCATCGCCAAAGAAGGTTTGGTATATGAAGAGGAAGATAATGATGGGTGTTGTAAAGAAGAAAACGAGGATTAATACAACTGAAATTTTATAAGGTTAGTTAGTACTTAGTTAGGTAAATACGTAAACACATTAGTAAATTTATGTTTTTTTTTTATGTGGGCACTCACTTTGCCTCCCCGTTTTGACAAGGAGGCTTCCTCCGCCTTATGGCTTACTTCTCATGGAGCTCCTCCGGATTGCAGGCATAGACCGTACCCGGCTGGGCTGGGGGTTCGTCAGGTTGGTACTTCCGCACAACATAACGTGGTTATGGCCCTGGTGGATCGGTGATGTCCCGAAGGACATCTACCATATTGATCCGTCATCGGAGGACTCCTAGAACCCATTGGGAGTCTGGTGTCGAGACACCCTTCCGGAATAGTGGTAGTGAATACTACAAGGAACTACCACCGCGTTTTGCTTGCGGTCCTGCTAGGTAATCCTCGAGGTTGAGGCTTGCGATTGGTGTGTGTAAGGGGATCGAGTGTGGTACTGGTATTACTTGATCTGGTGTGATTTGCCTGGAGTTATGTGTTGGGTTTAACTTAAAAGTTAAAGGACTGTAACAAGTCATTATTATGTCTAACAAGACTTTGTATCCTCTGAACATGCTGATTGTCTCAACACTTGCCTTCACTCTTGTGGCTGCAAACATCAACACAGGTAAAAGATAGCTTAAAAAGCGTATAGCATCTGTCTGTAAAACTCGAAAACATTTAGTTAATTTTGGCGTTCTTAAAAGATCAAAATCGCCGCATTTTTCTCGATGGCGTTAATGCTCACCAATATGATCCTACCGATGGTCGGACGATTATAAGGTGATTCTTTTCAGAAGTAACAAAAGTGATCGCTACCATAGACCCAGTTCCCAACATTCGGGAACTGACGGTGCAAACCGCACCATAGACAACGACTACAAAACTACTGCAGCTACCCAACCTGAACCTGATGGTAGGTCTTCGCTGAAGATAGCTCTAGGAAAAGTGTTCTGTGTAAACCGAGAAATCTGGTACAGAGTTGGACATGAACTTCATTTAGGCTGGACATGCACTCAAAATGTCCCTGCACTGACGGAGATTACTGTGATCGGTTCACTCCTGGCACCATGCTAGGTGGACTTCAAAACGGGTCAAACTGTAAATACGGGTATACGGTGATGTTGGAGAAGGTTATTCTTGAGGGGTTTAAAGTGTACGAGATAACTTTCACTGGATACCTCGCAGGTTGATAATGTAGATAATAATGTGGATAAAACTTGTCACATTGTTCAACAAACATTGACATGGCCCTAATTTGTTGGTTTATGAATAATGCAAGTTTTCAAATACGGATGAACATGAAAAACCAATCAATCCCAAGCAAATATTATGATTAAATCTTTTCCCCTTCAACAGGAACCTGCACAGAACTAGATCCAGAATGGTCGGGACTGACAACAGAGACAGAGTGTTTAGATGTAAACACTAAGGTAGATGTGTACTGTTTAGACCCAGCTTAGTTGCGGACTTGTCACTGGAAGCAAAACTGTAACCTGCTCCTCCGGCACAGAGTACGGATTTGAGGGGGAACCTAGCTGTTCCAGCTCAGGTATTGAACAGTTTTACTTGTCACGTACAATGCTCCAGGTATTTGTTAAGCACCTTAGTTTGCAATCTTCCACTCGAAACTAAATATACATAGCAATATATAGCAATATAGAAATATAGCAATGAAGCAATTTAGACCTGGTTCAGATCACTCAGTCACCGCAAACATCACTCGCGGAATTCTTCGCGGAAGTCTTTTAGCCTACTCTACTAGAAGACGATGTTTAGAGTAACTAAGAATTAGTGGCACATTTGCCTCCCAAGAAATAACGTTTTCTATCACTGGACACTGAGTGGTAGCACAAAACTGCTAGAAATTTGAATTTTTGTATCCAAATTATAACTTAGATATTTTCAAAGGGAATTCTATCTTAAAAATGGTAACTATGATCGAATTTTTGGGAAAAGGCATCATAAAAAATGTCATAAAACTCAAGACTGATACAACAGAAAATAAATCCTTGTCTTACTGATGTTAATGAGAACAGCTCGAAACCACCATTTTGTATTTGATTCTGCATAATTTTCCCAGTTTATGTCATAGTGAACAGGAGCCTTGGATATGTTCCAACTCAGACTTGTTCGGTAAGGACCTCTACAAACTTCTGTCAGCTTGTGTGTGTTCAACATTCTGTAGAGATGCACAAGCAAAGTCAAATAGAAGCAATTCTGAATACATCCAATTTTTAAGAGCTCAATAATTTTGACTGTCTTGTGATGAGCAGATCAGGAAGTGCAGACCATCCAACTAAAAAAGTCGTTAAAATCGGAAAAACATCGCTTACTGAGTTACCTCTGAACATCCACCTGTTGACTCCACACGATGAAGACTTTAGAAACGCGTGTCACCCTCTGAGACTCCTCCAGAAACCGCTGATCTAGCTCTAATTTCTGTTGTGTCCAGTATTGTAATGCTGGCTCCTGATGGTCGACAATATTAGACAAGGCCGAATAGACAATCTCTTAAGCTAGCTTTGCCGATAACGTTAATTTGATATTACAACACAACACAATCTTAAGTCAGGTTCGCCTATCTACAATTGTACAAATGGTGAAACCAAACAGATATTAAGATCCAGGAGGATGCTTACTTCGATGACAAGACAACAAAGACAACCATCATGGGAAACAGTCTCGTCTATCCTACCCTCTGCAGCAAGGTCCTTGTATCTCAACTCCATCCTCGCCGCCCTCCTCCTAGGATGTGTTGTTGGAATTGGTAAGGATCTGTTAGTTACGTAGTTGTGTGAGGTAATATTCGCCCTGTTGTGAGGGGTTTGAAAAAGATGTACTTAGTGAGAGAAATGCAATTTTTTCCGAGAAGTTTAAAAACTCAATTTTTGTCGTTGTCCGAACTTAAAACCTGTCACTGAGAATCTTGTATGCCTTCTCTACATCATACACATACTGTATGTCTATCACATCTTTTGCTAGATCCAAGTTACTGAAATGGGAAAGGTCATGGTGATCTTCTTGTTCACTTTCGTCTAAATCTTTAGGTGCGACCTTCTTACCTTCCATACATAAATTAGACGAGGGCATTTTCGGAAAGCTTATTATCTGACAATATAAACCATTATTCACCAAAATCAACCTTAAGTATCTCAAGAGATCATGTTTGTCGAGCATTGTTCCTTGAACTATAATGGCATGTTCCACCTGCGGATGAAAGTAGGTATCAGGTTTAAGAAGTAAAGTAAACTAAATGACAGCCAGACCGTGATAATACATGGCAACTCTATTGACAGTCTTGTACTCAGTCGTTGTAAGACTTCAGAATTTTAAATGTCGACCACATTTACACCCATTTACCTCCATTGGGGCCTCAATAACTAGCTTGGTCCTGAAGTTTTCCATGATGATCACAGCAATGACTAGTATGAGAGGAGCAGCGAGTGTAGGGACCCACAACCACTCCGAGCTGGAATAGTGTCTCTAATTTTGGGGTAGACTTCGGAAATTAGGAGAGGGTTAAGATCACCACGATTTCTTTACAATTTGGCCTAAGTCCGCTCCGGGAGCCATGGTCATTAGTATAGCATAGATGATGGTCATGGTCAGTGCCCTACCCCCCTCCCCTCCCCCCACCCCACGGATAAATGTTTTAAACATCAGGCTACAACAGGACGTCTTGCTGAACTGTTAGATATATTTAATAATAGACGTCGGAATTTTTGGGGGGACTCAGCAATTTTTTGGATCATTCGACAGTAATTGACCTTTGAGAAGCCAGATACAATCAATCAATTTCGGGAAAACGCTGTCGCTGAATTATTTCTGACTCCTCCTCAATAATTCTGACGTCTATTGGCTTTATCATTGCGGCTCAAGTTGCGCCAAGTAACAGGGCTTTATTCAATGTACAGCTTGCTGTTAAATCAAAAACGCTTTATGAGTTTGTCGTAATCATAAAGCTTTTCATTAAGTTTCGTTAGGTTTAAATGCCTAACAAATCAAGCTAGTTTAAACCCATGTCCACATAATTTTCTGATATAATAGCAGTGGAAGCAGGTGACAAATCACAATCGTTCAGGAACTGGACCATTAAACTTCCCCAGCTGCCAGTCCACCAAAAGGTCTATAATAAACTTACTATCAGACTCTCTTTCTACAATGAAGCTCGGCAGTTAATTTACCGCATTTGTCAAGTACTTTCCAAACAAAGCTGTAGTTTCAGTTGTTCTGTGTTCTGACACTTGGGGCTTTCACTTCTCACACCTCAGTGTTAACTTACGGTCTATTAAGTCTTTTGTCTAACGGGCCATATCAGTGATATTCCGGAGAGGAGTTTATTTCACCGAAGCCTTACCAAGATTTTGATCTAATGATGTTTTCTTGGCAAAAACTTTTCCTGCTTTTGGTTCCCATTATCTCGTTGACTTACCAAGTCCAGATGAAGATTTCCTCAATGCCCAACAAGGGTGATTTTCCAGAACCTTGCGCACTTGTCTGCGTTGGTGTAGGATCCTACATGACTTGGGAGGATTCCACTTGGGCTCCGGGCAAGGCTCTGATCAGGATCAACATGGAAGATTGTGGGTTTGTATCTCAGCCCCTGATAACTACCACAGTCGCTGGTCCTGGGAAATGTCCCTCACTTTTTGTTGACAAGAAAGGGGGAAGCAAATTTGTTGGGTATACTGTTGGTTCTATGTCTGCTGCTTACGCTAAAGATCAACAATGTGAAGTACATTGGTCGGCTTTCGGACACAACTGTCAGGGATAGTTAGCGCTTTTCTTCTCATCTCGCATTTGTTGCTATATCAATTTTTTAATTTAGTCGCTTTGTTGATTTTCTATGTAGACTTGAAAATGCGTTTTTAGGAAACAAATGTTTCGAACTGACACGTCTATATTTATTTACTCAAATTATTTGTATAATAAAAGTGTTGAAAGTATTAAAAGTTTATACTTTCAACACTACTATTACACAAATAATTTGAGTAAATGAATATGAACGTGTCAGTTCGAAATATTTGACAGAGAAAATCAACAAAGCAACTTAATTTGAAGAATGAGACTTAATAACTACTTGCTGCTATCACAAACGTTTTTTATTGCATGACTTAAAATATTCCGTTCTATTTTTCTGATGCTCAATGGCTAATGCTCAATGGCTAATGCTCAACGGCTAATGCTCAATGGCCTAATGCTCAATGGCTTTCTACGGTCGCTCTAATTTTTTGTATAATACAGTAGACAGTTGTGCTAAATATTTAGACGGATATTCTCAGTTTCTACAATTATGTAAGCTCATTCCGTGGTGTATAGATCAACTGTACAACTATGTAAACATGATGTAGAGAACGCACACAAAATACATTTTAGAAAAAAGGGAAGACATGGTGCTTGGAACAAACAATTGATGCGATGCAGTTACAATTGGGTGTTATACTCGACTCTTACTCAGATGGAAGATTTGATATAGTTAACTGTCCAAAAAATGTTGATTCTGAAATTAAGCAAAATTTGATAAAAATTGGATGAAGCACCTAAACAGTTACATATCACAGCCAAAAATACAATTAACATCAGTGTAACAATATAAATAGATTTTGAACCATTTAACAGAAATTAATCTCATTTGTATTTGTGTAGACACTAACCCTCATCGCCAAAGAAGTAGTAAACAGGCATGAGCAGAGCAGCACAAATGAGACAGAGAAGAATGGTGAAGACTTGTAGGTGTCTGGAAAAGTAGATGTACAGTAATCCGTCATTACCATGCTGATGACACAGAGCTTCGTCTCTGGTGAAAATATTTTATGAAATATTTGATGATCTTTCTGTTATTAGATCGTGATCTATCTATCTATAAGAGTGACCAGGTCGTTCTTACAGAAACGGAAAATGAAATAAAAATTGAGATCAGACATTTGACTATTTTCTACTAACCCTATCGACCAGATTTGGTAGTAAAACTTATACCAAACAAGCTGAAAATAAACGGAAAAATTAACACTAATTTGATGTATAAACACATAAATTCATAATGTGAATAAAAGTCCCCCTAATTATTAAATAGATTATTGGCAATCGTATGTGTAATTAAACAGACCCTCACATAACGAATAATTCCGACAAAAAGCAGTAAAGCAGAACCTTGTCGGGGAGGAAGATATCATTATCATTTGTAATCTCAGACAGGTCAGAAGAGGAAATTAATTCGTCATCACTGAGTTTCCTGGCAAAGTAGCGTTTTAAAAATTCGTAAAGGTCAAATTAAAACTTGACAGCCGAATCTGGAGATTTATTAAAATTAAGGTCATTCAATAACATGGCTTTATACTTTTACAGATGGTTTTATGGATGGTTTCTCTCTCTTTCCCTCCCTTTCCTCTTCAAACACTTAATCAACACCTTATATTACACTTCTCAACCTTTATGAGACGGTACATTTGAACTAATGCATACTTTCCAAAAGCATTTCAGGTCTAGCATCAGCATTAAATTGGCTTTGTGTTATATGGTATAGAATGTGCTGACTGTGTAAAGTAGCAAGGATTACCTCGCCCTCATTTGAGCATTTATTTTGTAATGTTTCAAATTATTTTTTAAAACCTTAAAATATTAACACTTAGCAGGTCGGGCTATAGGCTGAACTGTTTAGCTGGTTGAGTCAATTTATCTCTAAATCAAAATCAATCATAAAATAACCTAATATTATTCTGATATTCTACAAACCTAACTTCAATTAGATCTGCTTCTTTTTCTTTTCTAGCAATCCATAGTTCCCAGAAGAGCCACATGGCCGTAAAAATTGCCTGCAAAATGAAGTCGTTTAGGCACAACTTAAATCAAAATTGAACTGAAATTGAACAATTTGAGGCCAGGTTACCTAATGTGCATATCTAGTTGAGAATAGATAAATCTGGATCCGAGCAAAATCTAATTTTCTTTTTAATGTGCAAAATTACAGAAATTCAGTGCTCTGAGCAGCAATGTGAATGCATGTGTACAAATTCTAGTAACACATTGATTTTTAAAGATAACTTTTTATTCACTCTCATCTCTTTGTATATCCTGGATTCTACGATAATGTTCGAAGTGTTTTAGCCTAAAAATGATTCAAGATTTGCTCAAATGACTGGAACCTACCTTTGTAATTTGTGTAAGTGTTTTTGTTTGGTTTTGAAATATTTGAATTATTGTAAATTTGAAAGAATAAAAATTGTTTCAAAAATTGTTTTAATAGATAACTGATGATACCAGCAAAAATTAAAAAAGATAAATATATTGTCTCTAAGGTTCTGACTGACCTCTAATGGTCTAGGAACTATGTATGTTGGCAGAATCCTCCCAAAATGGTAGCGTACTTACCAGTGATACTATACAGTCTGCCACCAGAAATATTATCAGACCACCATCATCAAGAACTAATGTGGTACAAGTTGCCATCTAGAAAATATTTTGATTTAGCAATTGGTTCAATTTTACTACATATTAATTAGGGTATTTCTAAAGACCGGTGAGAATCACAACTAAATATGTGGTCTTTGCTCAAAACTAAACACAATAAAAAACACTTGATAAAACTAACATAGTTATTATGATTTGAACTATATTCTAGATTAGTCAGTTTAAGTTTAATAGTTCTTCTCGGCTTAGCAGGTGGACAAAGAAGACAGGGATTACTGGTTGATTAATTTCTCTGTAACAACAGCTTCATCGGAACACTCAAATTATTTGTATAATAGTAGTGTTGAAAGTATTAAAAAATTATTAGTTCATTTCAAAAAAATGCTGTTAGATGAAGAACATTTTAAGTTTGGTAAAGCTGGTGAGAAAGGGCAGAAATATCCACCCTCTCTGACATTATAGCCACAAAACGTCTGCGTTGGTTTGGACATGTCAGTAGAATGCCAGAAGATCGACTCCTAAACTATCTACTTGATTGGAAGCCTAAGCATGGAAAAAGATCCAAAGGAAGACCCCGTAAAAGCTTAAATGATGTATTTATTGAAGATGCAGAAGGAAGACTGAATGTCAGTGGACTCACAATTGATTGTATGAAAAGATTAGCTGCAGATCGAAAGGGATGGAGAAACTCTACTCGCCGTAGCTGTATGATACCGACAATTGACACAACAGACGCAGACTAATCCTTTTGGATGGAGATCTCGCCATGTGATGTGATGTGAAAGCTGGTGATATGTATTACAACACTTATAAGGTTGAGCCTATAAATTATGGACCCCAAAAAGATGATTATCAAAATAAAAAGTTGATCAGAGATTTTTTCAGTACATTAAATTTTAATTAGATACATTAGTTGAGGCTGTTACTGCAGAGTAAAACTCAAAATAGTAGTAAAACTCAAAATTTTATTTTATACCTGTACAATCAAATCATATGATATAGAAAATAACATGTTTTTCAAAGCTAAGTAACTTTGACAAGTCGCAAAGCTAAGTAACAAAGCTAAGTAACTTAGCCAAAGAATCTAGCACAAGGTCTTCATCATAATATCAAAAAGTTAAGTAAGATGAATCTTAAATCTGCCATTTACAATTATTGAAGAATGTAGCAACTTATCGCCGCTATCTGCTTTGAAAGTCATAAAGTTATAAGGCGAGAATGTGTTGATTCTTCAATATTATTTAAGAGATAAAAATTAAAAAAGAAAAAAATACTAAAACACATATTTAGGAGAGATGGGTCAAGGCTCGACAAAGCAGGTCATAGT
>JH152756.1:3777-15634 GCA_000226015.1 Mnemiopsis leidyi | reverse complement strand
CATCATTCATCATCATGACATTACGACAAACCCCCCTAAATGTCAGAGGTAAATTAACATAATGACATCATCACAGTACACGAACCCCCCCCCCCTTACTTCATGCCAAAAAAACTTTGATTTTTTGGTCTTTCTTCTGCAGCCATTTTTTGAAATTTTTATACTATGTCAGTGAAAACACAGTATTTCACCAGATTTCTGAATCAGAATTTTTACTTGAAAGTTTTCCTTCTGATTTTGTGAAATTCTGATAAAAATTTTCAAAAGAAATCAAAAATTTTCAAAAAAGTCCTATAAATCCTAAAAATTTCTGATGACATCATCATTGGCTAAACCCCCCTCCCCCCCTCGTCATCAATCATCATCATTTGGAAACCCCCTCCCCCCCTAGGTGATGACGTCATATGTGAACGACCCCTTATGTTTATACATCACAAGAACAAATCACGGCGACTCACTAAGTTTGATGTAGTGCGTCGCCTAGTCACTAGTGGTATCATATGATATTGACCAGATTATAATTTAACAAAGGAAACAAAAACTAATGATGGAAACTATCACTTTCCTAAAATTTAACAGTTATAAAGTTTTAGATTAAGACAAAATATTTACATTTGGTGTTATATTCAGATGTTTGGACCGCACCATCCCAGAGGTAGTATAACTCCATAAATGAAAATAAGTCGCCCGTTACAGATGTGCCACAAGATATCATTTAGTAAAGCTAAAACTGTTAATCAAAGACAAGATTGAGAGAGTCCGACCAATTTTAAATTTTTCACTCGATAAAAATAAAATTATCAAGGCAGGAACAAGTTATGGGGAATGGAGTGATCTACCAGTGGAATAGCCAAGAACGAAATACGGACTAGATTCTTATCTCATGGTAGCAAATTGAAACGAATCTTCCAGCAAGCGAAACATTCTTTAATTATTCTCTTTAATATCTATTAAAGCGGACCTGTCTCATATATGCTTAGCTGCATCTAAAAATTGAACTGAAATTGACAAGTATTAAAACAGGTGCCTGGTGCTTAATTCATAATACAAGGTCACGAAACTTTGAATCAATTTCATACAATAAAATTCTTTTGATTTAAATAGTTTCTATTTAATCCAATATCATTTAGCAGCAGTATAAGCTTAATGAACCTCTTAAAATTGGTATTTAATCATTCAATGTCAATTCTTCTAAGTCAAAGAATCCAAAGTATGTTCTACTGCAACGCTAACTAATAGTGGCCGTAAGCAATGGTGTGCCTTAAATTCAATCTAATATATGCAAACATCCATTTCAATTTAACAAACCTATTCTTAAATCATTAAATTACTTGTCTTTACATAAGACAATCTTATAAAATGTATAAAAATAACTTAAATCAAGTTACTGATTGAAATGTGAGAGCTAGAACTATCTTTTATCACTTTCCTTGTAATATTTTGCAGGGTATTCGACCGATGGCTTTAACCGTTTAGTGTCCCGCGAGTACATTTCGTCTGAATATTGTCCGGGATATTGGTGGTACTGCTTTACGGGGGAACCGTTTGGGTCGTACATTGTCAGGTTGGTTTTAAGGGAGGACACGTTTAGGTTCCTAGATGGCATTAATCCTGGATTGCTTTGGGACAGTATTTCCTTGATTTTGGAAAACGTGTCATGTGAAAGTGCATGTGATGGGTGATCGAAAGAGTGAGGTCCTCCATTTGAGGTTTTTTCTGTAGACTCGCAACTTTGAAGTTCGTTATTGACCTTGTCAGTGGTGGGTGAGACGGAATAGTCTATCTTTCTTATCTTGTTTGGATGGCAAGATTCGTCTGATATGGTTTCTGACAAGCTGGGGCGAGTGAATTCCTCGAGAAGAGAACTCTGGGGTGAGACCGCCTTTTCCTGGGGAATTGGACTAATAGGTTCAAATACGGGGCGAGGTTTTGGAGACACGGGTTCTACTTTGCAGTCGGCTTCGTTTGAAGTGGAGGGAGTTTTACTAGAGCGGGATTGAAGTCTTTTTCGATAATCCGCCAACGTAACACGCTTCTTTTTCTCAATAGTCCCAGGGTTAGGAGTAGCAGAGCCTGCGTCCCCGGACACAACAGAAACAGACGCGGAACAAGACTCAGAAGAAGATAAATGAGGTAACGCAGTAGAGTCCATCTCGGCAGGAGGATGTACCGAGGGCTCAGAGAATGTAACGTCCATCTGATCGGCGGTAGATGTAACAACATCAGACGTGGTCAACGTGTCGTCTGAAAGGTTCAGCGTGCGCGTTGCAGCTTCGAGGCTTTCAGTGTCCTTGAGCGCCACCTGAAGTAAAGCATGGTTAACAAGATGTAGATAATCAACTGACGCAACTATTGGCTGGGTAAGTGGTTTTCGACAATAGCCTTAGTACGTGGGCGTCAACTTCTAATTTGTACAACAAAGACTTTCGCAACGTTTCCTAAAACGAATAATAATCTTACTTCTCCATTCCATATATGGGCATGAAATGTGCTGGAAGCTACGTTATCTGTACGACAAAAAGAGTATCGCGCGCGCTCACCACGGCTACGCGCGTAAGCAGCCGAACGTTCTAGACGCGTTACATAACGCAAAACACCGCCTTCACAGCCAAAAATTTTGGCGCTACTCCAGTAACCATGAAGCGAAAGAAATGTTTTTATTGCTCAAAAACACAACAAAGGAGTGACGTGCAAAATCTAGCTACTCTAATACATATAAAGCAGCATTTAGAGGGCAAGCTTCCCAGTTCCTAGTTTCTACTATCCAACCGATAAACACTAAAATCAGGTGTAAATTGTTTAATCGATCTTCAATGACTTATTACATCGAATATAACGTAAGAACGGTTAAAAAGAGATAACAAAGCACGCAAAAGAAGAATTGTGGTTACTATATAAACAGATGATCGCCTTGTAAACAGGGAGGAGGGGAGGTATGCTGATGTACAACTGTACAAACCTGTGATCCAGGCGACGTGACCTCCTTTTCAGGAGTGATATTTTCCCGGGACGGCGAATATATGTGCTTTGGAGACGGAACCGGACTTAAACACTTGTTGGCACCCTCTTGGATGAAAGTCTCCAACCATCGCTTTTTGGAGGTTTTATAAACGGCAACGTTCGTCTTTGGTTTGTTGTTGATCAACGAACCATGGATTGGGACTATAAACCCGTCTTTTTGCACTGGAAATTATATAATTGTAAGGAACAAGCAATGCAATAAAAAATAAAACATACGTTAACTGAAGAAAAACCAAGTCAGCAAGCTCCACAAAAATAACCTTTAATAGGGGTAATATGGAAGGAGGAACTTCGTAGTTGGAAGTTTTTTCTAGTTCGTGAGGTAGGAGCCGTGCTGATGGGACGAAGTTGAATGTCAGCTTCATAACCGTTACACTGCACGTGGTGTTTTGTTAACACCGGTTCCTGAAAAAAGTGCTATTTAGAGAATGTGTGTTGTGCAGCATCTTTAGATTGTGAGAAATTTGTCATGTCTTCCACATACTGGGGAGTAGGGATACTTTCTATTTTCATACAGACGTCCGGTCTTACTGGCGTGCAGAATCGAAGATAGCTATTGCTGGGTTTGAAATCCATACAATAATATTCTTAAGTTTTAAAATATAAAGACTTATTCTATAAAAAAGCCCAAACTCCAACCAGAAAAAAGAGTCGCAAAAAATGGCAATACGTGATTTTAAAAACTACATTAATGATTCTAAACCTTACGATTGCATGTAGGCACGTCTTACCATGATGGTGTAGGCAGGAACACTCGGTTTGAATACTTTAGGACTGGTAACAGGACTGTTGTTGTTGCTGTTGCCGGCTCTGTCTCCCTCGAAAGTGAAGTGTTCGGGAGACTTGCCAGTAGTGGCAATGTTGGAGGTGGTGTTACCAGCCGTACTGCTTCCTGATGCTCTCCGCCCTTTCTTCCCACTGCCTTTCCTCCTCCGACTGAACGGACGGGATTGATCAAGAGAGGAGAAACATCTAACAATATCAGTCTTTGTTTTCAGGGATGAAACACAGTCTCATTTTTGTTAACATCGTTATCATCAAAGACAATGTATGTTGTTCGTACCTCTTGCTGCCTCTTGAAGGAGTGTTGGAATCCTCAGTTGAGTCAGCGACCTCGCGAGCGGGTGACTTTAAATTTTCGCTCAGTACCCGCTTTCTCTCTTCGTCTCGCTCTATTTTCTCGATAACCTGATGTTATCTCGTGGTATCTCATGCAAAACTAGATAACTTACAGAAAACAGGAAGCGTATAAGAATGGGGAAGTTGGCCATCTAGAAACAAGAGTTAGAGGGTTTTACATATTCGCTTACCTGGATGTAACTCTGCATCTTGACCTCTTCACGACTCTGAAGGATAGTATAAAGGTTGTCATGGTGACATTTCACTGAGTTAATTATACACAAAGTATAATATATTATAACAGTTTGAAATGTAGGTATGACTACTCACATTTTAAATATATGCTTATGCTTTCTTGGCGTTGGAAATCATAGCAGATTTTAATATAATAACTTTCATAACAGATAAATATAATAACTTTCTACTTTCTACAGTGCTTTTCTTATACAAAATGTTCTGTGGTTCTTTAAACTTGTCCATTAGTTCATCTTTCAACTTTCCACTCCGTGCTATTCAACTTTTCTCTCTATGCTATCTAACTCACCATCCTGTGCTTCTTGTGGTCGTCCTCACTGTTAATGCTGTCCATGCTGTTAGTCCGACTGAAGGGTTTCTTGGCACGGACAGTCAAACTCTCGTTGTTCTTATTAACCAGACAAGAGGAGCTTGAACAGGAGCAAGTCTGGGCATACATACTGAGGAGAGCAGCAAGGTCAGTTGGTAGCACTGCATGTCTTGTCTTTAGTATAGCAGTTTAAGTTATAACTTATTTTAATGATTGGGTTCGGTGTGAGTTTGGTAGATCCAAAGTAGGTGAAAAATATTTATAAAGTGATTTTGTAAGCTTGTAATTTTTATCATTACTTACTATTGGTCAACTGGAAAGTTGAATCCGATGGTAATTTCAGAGTTTGGAGATATCAGTTCCAGAGCATAGATGCCAATGTGAAGCTTTCCCTCTTGAAGGTATGACTTAGCGTGCGCATTAGGATGACAGGATCGCCTCATGAACCGTGCTATATTTCCATATTCCCTGGAAGAAGGGTCGTTAATGAACTTGTGTCGTGCAAAAAGGAGGAAGCCTGTTTTAGCTGTTATAAATTTCAATTAGG
This sequence comes from Mnemiopsis leidyi, assembly GCA_000226015.1. Taxonomy (NCBI): domain Eukaryota; kingdom Metazoa; phylum Ctenophora; class Tentaculata; order Lobata; family Bolinopsidae; genus Mnemiopsis; species Mnemiopsis leidyi. Next base: position 10,382 of record JH152756.1, on the reverse strand, counting down.
TAGATAGAGACAACGTCATGAAATTTGTCCCTTGCAGGGGAGAGGGCAGAGATCGGTCAAACACGTGGTCATATCGACATCAATCACATTGCCTAGAACAATTCCATAGGTCAAATTGTACTTCCGGGCAAAACCTAACATAAATTTTTAAGACAATACCTTTAACTGGTCTATGACGATTTAAACTGTAAATTATAAGGTGGGCAATGTAGTCACCTAAAGCTGTAAATGATTTTCAAAAAACCTTTTACTAACAATCGCTTGTGCTGTTCGAAAAGTTGGCATCTATGAAATTACAGTTATTTATTCTCACGAGTCAAATTGAACAATAATAATCGCTTAGCTATGCCTAAATGAATTTGGAGAATCATCCGGGCGCAAGTTTAAGTGATCCTGAGAAATTCTAACATGTAACCCTACTAAGAAAAGTGTAGTAACCTTCCACTGTTTTATTTATAATTTACCAACAAATTTGATGTGGTATCGTCCAACATTTGAAACTTGAGATGATAAAATCTCAAGCTCTAATTGATGAGCAGAATCAAAAATCACGAGAAAAAACTCGTACTTAACTTTAAAATTCCGTGCCATCTCTGGGGCGAAGTTTCAAATCCTTACCTGGTATCCACGCAGATGTCGAGCAGGGGATAGTGAAGCACGTAGTTCATTGGTCGCTTGTAGAGTGTTGACTTCCCTCCTACCTCTTCGTAATATTCAGACAGTTGTTTAAAGTGGCCCTTAATGAAAACATCTGATTAAGTCGAGGAATCGTATTCGAAAAGAGTACAGCGGAAATAAATTATGAAACAGATGTATCATATGTAAGCTCCAACAGACACTTAAATCGAAATTTACAAACCATGAAGTCGGAGATGAAAGTGCCGGGTTTCAGCGCATGTTTAGTGATGACTATTTTGGAAGGACCATGATTGAGAAGGTGCAGCGGGGCAGGGTACTGTATGCGGGGTGAAGTGTAGCCGGTAGCTTGCGGCTGGACGCGCTGCAACCCTGGGGGACTACTCCCAAACGACGGTAGTCCCTCAGTTCTCGCCTCCAGTCGGTGCTTGATTGAGGGAGAGTACATGTTTTCCTTTACCTCCTTGTACGTTCTTCTACAGTCCGACCTGCCGGAAAGAAAGCAAAAAAATGTTACTTTAAGTGGCCCGACTAAATTTTATGGCAAAATCGCCCGATTTTGGCAATTTATAAAATTGTATTTGGATTAACAACTAGGACTATTATATCTGAAACCAAAGTCACGCTCTTAGACAAGATTTATTTACTTCCATGAAAAACTTTAGATATATATAATGGCAATAAGCACTATTAACTTTTCATAATGACCTGTCATCCAAATCGGCATTTGACTCTTCCGATTTGATAGAATTGGATGACGCTTTACGAGGTCGCTTAGGGTTGTGCGTTTTACGAGGGGCTGCTTGCTGCGGTCGTTCAGGTTCCTCATCAGAACTACTGCTTTCTTCCTCACGGAGTAGTAGCTGTAGTTGCACTGCTGCTTCTTTGTCCAGGGGGCGAGGGTTGCATTGATCACATTCGTAGATCTTAGGCACACGATTGGGGTGGACCCCCATGCAACGCATATGCTGCCATACACTGCATTTGTCGCAGCATATGGAGTCGCCTATCCCCGGATTAAAGTCACTGAAATATCATATTACAACATAAAGGAAGGCAAGTCTCACTTGCCCGGCATCTGAAGAAGAAGAAAAAGGAGTAGAAGAAGAAGAAGAAAAAGAAGAAGAAGAAGAAGAAGAAGAAGAAGAAGAAGAAACTGTCTCACACTGGGCTAGATGTCCTGCTACCATCAGGACTCGTCTAGACACATGAAACAAACTACTAAGACCCCACGATTACCCTAATGTTTAAACAGAGGTTACTCTTCTCAAAACATAACTTCTTAAAATGTCACTGGACAGTGGACAACAATATAAAGAATTGTGTGCTGTTTAGGTGATTAGTACAAACATTGCAATATTTATACTATTATAGTCTACAGATTCCAACGTCATCAATGATTTAGCAGGAATTAAAATTTTAATATATTAACACCAACATACCATATGCAGCGAACTATGTCCTTTTGTGCATTTCTTTTCATCTGAAAATAAGAGAAGGAATAACAAATGGAATGGTTAAGCATGGCCGTATGACAGTTTGTCCATAACTAATAATTAACCCAATTAATTACATTAACTAACAATTCATCAACAATCAGAATGTTTGTTAAGTTTTTGAATAAGAGACCACATAACACATTAAAATTTATTCAATCATTAAGCCATAAAAGCAATTTATTTCATAAGCTACAGAATGTTGCTTGTTTCGTAAGGTTATGCAAGCCTGGTCCTGAGCCTGGTTTTGAGGATGGATGTTACAGCACAGCAAATCGACAAGATCTAGATATGGTGTATACATCAGCTCGATTATGACGCAACGATTCGAACAATAAGATCAATATGCGATGATTACTATAATATAAAGTAAAGTAAATATATTTAGACAGCTAGAGGATGCCGTAGAAGATATGAATTAAGATCAAGAGCATGTTTAGAAAATGTGTGCTAAGTTACCTAGAGTGAAATTGCCACTTACTCCATTAAGGCCTGTATTTCTCATTCAGTTGGTGGGCAAATATACATCACAGCTGAATTGGGAATTGAGTCAATTATCAAATTTATAGATACTTACACTTAAACTAAGTATGATTGAGAACTACTTGGAAAACATCTTTTGAGAGGACTCATAAATTTTTCAAATCATGCCAAAGCTTAAAACACTTATGAAGTATTCAATGACTAGACCGAGCTATTGATGTGAAAAATATAAAATTCTCAACAACATCCAAACAAATACAGGATGGGGTGGGATTAGGACCACCTCCACCGCTTTAGACACTGCCCCTTCAGCTACATTCTTGTCTCAAATTATTTGTATAATAGTAGTGTTGAAAGTATTATTTAAACATTCCAGCAGTTAATCAAGTATAGTTGAATACATGGTAATAATATCAGAAGAGTGTTCATATAATGAAACATATATAAATTAAAAAAATATACGGTTTCCAACCCTCCATAGCAGATTGGTGTATTAGATTATTGAAAATATATAAGATAAAGTTTCAATTTTAGTGGAAATCTCTACATTAGATGACAAAATTGACATCAAGGTTAAGTGAAACTGAAAGTTACAACCATCTTATTAATAGAAATTAACATGTAATGTTTTATCCATAATCTGTGGATTTTTCATGACAGAGTTGTCAGTACTTCTGCTATGTTTAAGAAACTGAAATTCTACTTATAATAATTGTGACCAAAGGAGCTTTTTGGCTCAGATTTGATCTACACTCTTCTCCCTAGTTTCTTTTTGGAGCACAACAAATGAAAATAATGATGACTTACTGTTTATTCCCTGTTGTATCAGTTTAGAACAACCAGCTAAGGAAACCTAGTATAGCTGTTGACATTTGAAAAAGAATTCTATGGCATTGTCAAAAAAGCTTGCTAATTAGTCCCTCTCTACTACTTAGAACCTGATCTCAGAAACCCTGTTAACCAGTCAGAAATCCTGTTAACTAGATATAGATCCTCTTTAATCTGGAATCCTTTAAGTTCATGTCATTCCCACTTTCCTAGGGTTCGATCAACACCCTGAATCTGCTACCACCTAAGACTTCATCATCCATCCTTGTTTCTAAATCCTACCTTAGATGCAGGGGAAGCCGAACAGGGAGGCCATGACCCCCCAAAAATTTGAATGGGGGGGGGGCAGGGTATCATTTGGCCCTCCAAAATTTAAACAACTTCTATAACGAAATTGCTTCCAAGCTATCTGACACATGCAAAATTTTTCAAAGAAGAGACACTTTTCCCTAATGTTTTGGCAAATAGTAAACACCCTTTGCACATTGTTATGTTTTCAACTTAAGCTAACAGTAACAGTTTAAATAACATCTGCTTTTCTTGACTGGTATAAAAATTAAAAGTTTGAGCTTCCTGTGGGATTTTTTCTTACAGTACGAAAGCTTGGGAATTTAGCTATAATTGTAATTTTAAAAGAACAGGGGCAGGGGCCAGGGACCAGGGTGCTATGGCCTTCTCAAATATTTGGATTAAGGGGCCAATGTGTCATTCGAACCCTCCCTCTTTTTCAACAACTTCTATTAGGGAATTGCTTCTAAGCCATCTGACATGTTCCAAATTTGAAAAATTTTACACTAGCATCTGGCTTTATAGACTCATTTTACAACCAAAGCTACCCTAATAAAGAAGATTGCACTGATTTTAATGGCTTAAAAAGTTGTCATACTATAACTGTTGCATTTTCAAATTAATTCTAGAATCATACCTACCTTATTTATTTTGAAGAATTTGCCAAGGCCAAGGGTTAAAACTACAGCTGAATTTATTGCAGTGCTAGGAGTTCTGTGTAGGACTTAAGCTAAAATTTGGAATACCTACTACCAAGCACAGTGTCACTGATAAGATAGCACTGTCAAAACTCACTGAACAAGCAAGCTCTATTGCCAAAATGGTTCAAAATTAACTTCAAGTTAAAAAATGAACAATTTCTCAAAAAATTTCGCCTGCGGCAGGCTGATTACACTTTTACTGGCTGGAATATCAAGAGGAATTGAAATCATCAGATTATGCGGACTCCATGTTTTTGGGTAAATTATTGATTACTTTAGGCATGTGTGAGCGAGGTGGCGCGAATCACCGCCGAGTGAGCATTGAGGGTAAATTTTCAGATAAAAATGGCCCCCCAGTTTTTAGCATGTGTTCCTCCACCCCTGCTTAGATGTATCCCACTTGCTACTAAACTGAGGTTGTTTGATTACTTCCATAAAATCAGTGAGGCCAAGTCAAGCAATCCTGTGTTCAGAAGACTTGGTCTTCTGGAATGACAACAATTTGATGTAAACAACCTAACTCAATTATAACACAGCATAACCAGTTTAACACAAGCTTCAGGTCTATTATGGTTTTGTACCTCAACATTCAACTACTCTAGGTAAACAGGTAAGAGCTGATCCCCTAGATATATTACAGTGATGGGTAGATAGTTGTAAGTGATAGTTGTGAGCCAAAGTAATGAGGAATTTGTATTTTTTAACTTATTAGAAATTTGTTGAAAGGAATTTCGTTGATTAATTTGGGAAGATTTAAATTTCCTCTTTATATTTGTGTATGATTCAGATAAAACTCTACTATATTCCATTTTGATTGGATTTAATAAAGCACCCCTACAGAATTTAAGTATCTCTAATTGTACCGAAAGTACTTTAAATTTATTGTCTGAATTATTTTAAGTCGGACAAAAGTTGCTCAAAATATTTGAGGAATTCAAATCTTAATTCAGAATCTTAATTCAGGGTCAAGCTAAATTAAAGATTAGGATAATTTTTCGATTTAGCTTCACAAATTAAATTTAATCTACACCAAAAATGTTCCTTCAACCCTAACAGGAAATAATTGAATTCAGGTCATCATTGGGCTTTATTTTTATTTTCATTTTCTCAAATAATTAATTCAGGATCAAAGATTAAGAAAGAAATCTTTAACTCCTGATAAATCATTCTGAATTAAAGTCCTGATCGAGGCCTGATTAACTTTTGGATGCTAGGATTTTTTGTGTGTAGATATTAATGTGTACATTATACTCATCTGAATAGATTAATTTTGACTGTGTCTGTTTAAATCAGTGATTAAATGATAATATCACATTGTGATATTATCAGATTGTTTGCAATGCAACAATTTGATTAGAAATATTGGTTAAATACAGCTAGTCATATTGATGATCAACAAACTGCCAATTTTTCAGCAATCATTTTGAAATTGTGCCCCTTCGATCCCTGAATATTAGTCGATGTGATACTAAAAAGCGACCATCTATTGTAGGTCAAGGCAGTTAAAATCACTTACTCCATTTCAATTTATGTCAATTTCAAAATTGTCTTTGATATTTGCCTTTAATAACAAATTGCTTCTAGGCCATTCTATTTGCAAAATATTTAAAATTTTTCGCCTGTGGTTGGCATTTACTGGGTCATAAGACTTTCAATCATGCCCTTGAACCCCAGTTTTATATTCATTGACTATGAAATCGGAATGCCAATGAAATTGGTCTTTATTACCAAATCGCTTCCACCGCCAGGTCTGTGTCAAAAGGATCTATCTACAATAACTACCCCTTCTGATTTTTCTGAATTTACAGCAATTTTCCACAATGCTCTTGATTCAACATGCAAGCTCACAAAACCTAAAGTTAGCAAACGGAATATAATTGAAAACCCCTGGATCACAGACAGCATTAGAGCGGCCATTGAGAAAAAACATCAACTTAAAAATGATTGGGATGCATCAGTCAAAAAATTTCTAAAAGAGTACAACATGCCAGGTGGTGACCCCCATCTTAAGAAAGTCTTTGATGACTACAGAAGGGTCCTTAAAGCTGTTATCAATGCAGCAAAAAACCTCCATAGTCGCAACAAGATAACTGAAAAACAAACATGATCGACAAAAAAATGTGGCAAGTAATTAATGAGCTTCGTGGCAAACACAAGAAAGATATAAAACCGT
>JH152753.1:36865-56070 GCA_000226015.1 Mnemiopsis leidyi | reverse complement strand
CCAGAGTACTCGTTGTAAGGCAGGATGCAGCCCCCAGAGTACTGTTGTAAGGCAGGATGCAGCCCCCAGAGTACTTGTTGTAAGGCAGGATGCAGCCCCCAGAGTACTTGTTGTAAGGCAGGATGCAGCCCCAGAGTACTTGTTGTAAGGCAGGATGCAGCCCCCAGAGTACTTGTTGTAAGGCAGGATGCAGCCCCAGAGTACTTGTTAACTATATCTCCACGATCCGACATCTCCCTGATCCGACATCTCCCTGAACAGTCGTCTGTTAGGACTATGGCAACATTTATCATATTATCGGATTGTAGACACAATCCAGAGGTGAAGTATATGACGAGACATCCTGATGTGGGACAGTTCCCAGTCTTGGTTGCAGCTCCAGCAGGTGACGACTGCTCTTGGTTCCGGGGCGGCTTCCCGTGTACAAGGCATGAGGTAGTATCCGGGTGCGTTTTGGGTGTGCACTTTCTCTTATCTAGGTCTGCAACTGTGTGCCAGTGGGAAGTTAATGTTATTAGTACTGTTAAAAAACATATGTATACATGTTACATGGCGAGATCTCCATCCAAAAGGATAAGTCTGCGTCTGCTGTGTCATACAGCTACGGCGAGTAGAGTTTCTCCACCCCTTTCGATCTGCAGCTTATCTTTTCATACTATCAATCGTGAGTCCACTGACGTCCAGTGTTCCTTCTGCGTCTTCAATAAATACATCATTCAAGTGATAAAAACGGGCATGTAAATCAGGATGTGTACAAATTTTATCAGCTGAATAGAAATGCAGTGTCCATGAAACAAACTTCAAAGCATTCATAAAAAGAACAACATCAGTTGAGCAAATTTTCTTATCTGCTAATGCGATACAGTAAGATGATAGAGTACAAGATAACAAATTAAAAACTTCGTTGGAGACTAAAGTTTCGATCTTTTAAAGAAGCCAGCTCCTATTGTTGTTTACATCGGTTTCGCCTTTGTTGATATCGATTGAGTTCTAATGATGAAAGGAATAATATTGAGTGGTATTGTTGATGTCCTTTAATTGTCTTAACTCTCCATTCAGGCCCTCAATAACAAACGTTGCATCTTGAAAAGGCTTTTAGTTTTTCACCTTCTTTCTAAGTTTAAGACTGTCAACAATTGTTCAAATTAATAAGACGTTTGGAATCTTAGGTGATCTTCTAACTAATAGCGGATATTTATATTGTAAAGGCAATGTTGTTCTCGCTTATTGTAACAACCTTTGTTCAGTATTTATTTGTATCAAAATTCTTATTATTAGCGAGTCAATAACCAGAAATAAGAATATACGTTAACTGTCAACAGAGTTGATCACAAAACTCACTTCACCAACAGTAAACTTGAATATTCATCAGAAATTATAACAAACCTGTAAACTTTGTGACCAATGCCGAAACTCCCGCTGTTTCTGACTACCCCCATATTCCAGGAAGGTACGCTGGTCGATCTGAAGAGTATAACTCTACCTAGCATGAGCCTGGTGACGGCACACTTTGACGGCACGGTTAACCTGTTCAGCTTCGAGATGGGGGTGGAGGATGTAACCTTCACTGACATGGGCAACCTGGTGCATGAAGTGCGGTGTTCTGGACACAGGTTTTCTTTTAATGACTATTATATCAGTATAAACTGTTCCGGTTTATATTGCCACTTAATTATTTGCAGAGACCCAAATTATATTTTGACATCGAATTCTAATTAATCCCGCTGAAGTTTCCCATATTCTCACTACGATAACTAGATAACCTTACCCCCAGGTGTCTCCCATATTCTCACTACGATAACTAGATAACCTTACCCCAGGTGTCCCCCATATTCTCACTACGATAACTAGATAACCTTACCCCCAGGTGTCCCCCCATATTCTCACTACGATAACTAGATAACCTTACCCCCAGGTGTCCCCCATATTCTCACTACGATAACTAGATAACCTTACCCCCAGGTGTCCACCAATATTCTCGCTGTCGCACCCCTACATCCCCCTGGTGCTAACTACAAGCTCCGAGACGGGGTCCCCGACCGGACCCGGGTACGGTGAACTTATCCTCTGGAGAGTGTCCTGCATCGGTCCCATGACGACCAGGAAAACTGGGATATTGGAACTGGCTAGAGTCGACACTAAACGTGCCGCTGACTTTACTGCTGTAAGTAATTATACGTGTAACATAGGGTCATTAAGTACAAGTGTGTATTAGGATAAACCGATTTAAAATTGGACTTTTTCTAATCCTATCTTAAATCCCCCCACTCCTCCAGGTATCTTGGTTTCCCAAAGCCTTCTCGGTAATCCCTCAAGACGCGAAGAACCACGCTGGAGTGCTGACCAGTTTTGTTCTGCACTTTGTGGCTTTTACCGGTCACTCCTTGGAGCTTTACCGTGTAGTTACTCTGTCTGAGAGCTTGCACACCGCCAAGATGATCCTTGATAAAACTAGCAGGTAATTTACAATCGTTACTTTGTTTTGTATCATAGCACGGACATTTAACTTAAACTTTATTACTAGTATAGGGTTATCATGAAACAATAGATTAACACTTATCGTGCGCCACCGTATTCGCATCGGGTGAAAAGAGAATGTTTAGGAAAGATACTCTTACTCAAGAATGCATCTCCGAAAACACGGAAGAGTAAGTATCGTGTACCCGATCTCATCTATGACATTGTGTGTCGTTAAATCTATGACATTGTTGTCAAAACTACGATCCTATCTGTGACATTGTGTGTCGTTAAATCTAAAATTGTTGTCAAAACTTCCAATTTTTACGAGGTGTTAAAAATATTTTGATACGGCGATAATCTTTGGCCTTCATATTCATCTTTGATCTTAATTTTCCTTTAACAATCAACTGATACAATCTTCCTAAAAACGATTATTATTATACACTGATTGTGTCCCGAAATATACTGTTTATTTGATTGATGAGGCATGTTCTATAGTTCTATGTTTCCAGAGATGTCGACTATTACTCGACTAGATGCGACCCTGACAGGTAGGCTTAGTGGTGCGGACTACTGCTTTGCTGAACCTACGCTTACACATCAGCACTTGTTTTAGTTTTTTGTGGAAGCACTTTACATACAACTTACAGCATAGACTTTTAATATCCTACTGGTGTATTTAGGAATCAAACTAGGTATAGGTATAAAAAGGTTGCTAAATGTACTAACTAAAGTATCAACATTGTTGACTTAAAAGTTGCTTACTCGAAGGTTGCTTATATGTAAACGCGAAGTTATTGTTTTTGTCCATGGTTGCAAATTGTAAGCGACTTCAATGGTGCTGAAACCTCATATTTCCGTCGTACAAAATGTTTATTTTTTCGAAAGCACGTTCTGTTTCTAGACTTGAACATGTCATACAAGTTTGAGTTTCCAGGACATTAACCAAAGTCTTATCCCAGACACCCCCCATCTCCAAATGTGTGCTAATTTCCTCTTCTTATCAGTTGTACCGGAGACTTTGTCGGAGAAGAACACCTGTGTTCTAAAAGCAGCGGATCAGGAGCCAGTAAGATCTACCACGTGGGGAGGATTACTGATGTGGTTGGGGAGTGTGCCTTCCTGCATACCTTCCCTCTTGCCGCCATCAAGTCTGATGAGATTACCGAGCAGGTACTTTGTTTCATCTGTTTTATTTTCTGATTGCGTTTAGTTATAATCAGTGTCAGATGGAATAAGCTGTTAAGTATAGTTATGCCCGGGTCACTCAGCAAATATGGTTCTCTATTCAGCAGGCTTCGTTAGAGAACCTGGAAGAATATCAGGTGATAATGATCGATAAAAGTGTGAACAAAAACACCATCCTATCTGTCCAGGTACTTTTTCTCTTTTTTTACAGCTCTCGATATCGTTTTTACTGATTAGGTAAGAATAATCACGAAGAACTATGCTGTTCTAAAGGAATACCTTTAAGATTTAAGCCATGTGATAAGTGATGCAATATGAAGCACATCAGAGTAAGTTAGCTTACAACTTGTTTTTTCTAGCCTGCAAACTGACCAGGTATCAATAAGTAAGGAAGAAGAACCTGGTTGTGTTATCCAGGATCCTACTAAAATACAGCCTGTGCACAACACTTTCTTCTGCGCTCGGTAAATTGACACTTTGTTACACTTACTTTAGCGGTGTTGTCTAGGAGATATTCAACTTTTGATACTTTCAAATCTCAATAATTCCACATTTCCATACTTCAAATTTCAGTACTTTTAGTACACCCTAACTACTAAACTCACAATATTAGCGCGTTCTTTTAAAGTTTCTAAAATTTCATACAGCGGATTGTCCACCTTTGAATTTAATATTTCAGTTGGGGTGCTGCAACAACACAACCACTACCACTACCCCTCTCAACCACAGTCCTACAGTGTTCTCCAGCTGCAGCTACAGTTGCAACCCCCAAGTTCGTCCCCCCAGGGACCCGATCCCCCTATCTCTTCTCCGCGCTATGTTCGGACAGTGTGCTCCGGTTCTTCGCTCTGTCTGCTGAAGCCTGGGTAACCTGGCCTGAACCCCCTCTCCGGAGTACCGAACTAAAGTTGGAGGGCGACGTGAGGAACACTTACACTTGTAACAGTATCCCGGGAAGACTTGCTGTAGCTGAAGTTAGATCTGACTTGCTGGTGGTGTCTATGTTCGAGAGTGAGAGTTCAGGTGGAGCTTGTTGGACACTGGAGGATAGTTTGGAGCTGAGGTCCGGTAAAACAACCGGACCTGTCCTGATGGACTTTATGTCGGCTGCTAATGGAACACATCTCCTGGCAATAGTCCAACGTGACAACATGTGGATCTTGACTCCCTGCTCCTGCATCAGTCTCCACTCCTCCGGTTCAGGACTCCTGACCCACCAGCCCAGCAAGAAGATCGAGAGTTGGGTGTCCCTCCTGCGTGTCCGGCTGAACTCGAACGGTCCGGCGGAGCCCCGCTCTCTGAGCTGGAACAGTACAGGGTCCCTTCTACTGGGTATAAACACTGAACTACAGCTCTTCTCTCCTTGGTACACCAGGGAGGAAGTAAACATGTTAGACCGACACTCTCATCTGGAGCGGGGAGTTGGGAATGTCTACAACGATGCTCTCTCTCTTCAACCCAGACTTCCGCAATACCATCCCTACGTTTTGAGACAGCTCATTGACAACAGGAAAGTTACTGAAGTCAAGCTTATTCTCCACTATCTGTATCGATATCTGGTATCCTACTACCGGTCAAGCAAGCTCCGAGCAAAGACCGAGTCCAACATCATCAGCATCATCCCACCTCTTCCCCTCCACGACCTCAACAACCTCCACCCGAGCTTGTTTGCTGAGACGGACAGTGTGAACGACGACACTGCTCAGGGTGACTACAGTGCTCTATTCACCACAGCAACACATCTTGATGACAGTGATGACGATCAGGGCTTGTTCTCTGACGAGGAGGAACACAACGTCATCAACAGACGCTCCATCAGTTTCTCGGAATCGGGCTACGAGACGGGGTACTCTTTCGATTCAAGGAAGGCAGGAGACCTGGATCAATACTTGTCCATATATCAACTTCCAGGGCTAACTCGAGGAGAACAGCTGGCTTTATCCTGCTTAGCCTTGACAATCGGGTCAACTAGCCAGTCCTTCTCAGACAAAATGCACTCCGAACCTTCAGGCCAGGACCTCGATGACTGTGGATTGAGATTCACTCTCGAACTGAAGTATCAAAACAGCATTTCAAAGAGGACAGAAAAAGTCCCTCTTCAGCCGAATGATTGTATTTGGGCATTCCACAGTTCCTGTCAGACAGAGCTGATAGAGTTGATACCCGGGTTCAAGGAGAAGAACTTGTCCTGGGATGAGCTGAGAAGTGTTGGTGCTGGGTGGTGGGTACGAAGTGGGATCGCTCTCAAGAATCTTATCGAAATAGTGTGTAAAACCAAGTTCCAAACAACAAAGAATCCCATTGAGTGTGCCCTGTTTTACCTAGCGATGAAGAAAAAGACGCTCCTGCAGTCTCTGTACCGCACTGTCCGAGACCAAAAGATGGCAACATTCCTGAAACACGATTTTACTGAAGCTCGCTGGAGAACCGCAGCTAAGAAGAACGCGTTCGTCCTCCTAGGACAGCAACGTTACGAGCACGCCGCCGCCTTCTTCCTCCTAGCTGATTCCCTGGAGGACGCTCTGGAGATCATACTGAAGTACTGCGGAGATGTCCAGCTGGCTCTTGTTGTAGCGCGTCTGTACGAGGAACCCCAGAATGCAACCCTTGGTACCGGCACGGAAAATGCGATGGCATACAATATCTGTTTCAAACGTATACTATCTACTCACATCTTGGGGAGACCTTACGATAGCTCTGATGCTGCTACTGGAGCCTTAAGAACAATCAGATACGACAGTGATCCGTTCATCTGTTCCATGGCTCATTGGTGGCTGGGAGAGTACCAGAGCTCGCTCTACTGTCTCCTTAGACCTGTTGTAGTTAATCCTGGTAGCCAGTCCAATCACATCTTACCTCACGTTTTTAGCTTCTATTGCTACCTCTACCACCACCCAATACTTAGACGATGTAAAGATTCCATCAAACTGCCATTCGACCTGCCTTATGGGACAGAAAACAATGCAGCTGAGGTTATCTCTCTAGAAAGGAGAATGATTTTCATCACCGCATACACTCAGTTTAACATGGGCTGTCCTTCCCTGTCTCTTGATGTACTGCAACATCTGGAGAGCGGGTTCACCAAGTTATCAGACAGTCCAGATGATTCCACTGCCGATGCTGGAGATACTAGCGAAATCTCTACTGGAATCCTGACAACAGATATAAACTCACTCAGCATAACAAATCCTGTTCCTGCTAAACCTGACTTGTTCTCCGCTCCAGCAACAGCAGCAGATCTTACCGATAGTTCCTGGATGACGATGGGAGCTCCGATAGCTTCGTCCAGGTTCAACCTGGATGAGGAATACGAGATAGACTTCAGTTCCTCAGATTCTGATTCTAGTGAAGAAGAGGCTCCCCCTCAATCAGCTTCTCTTGATCTAGCCTCGACTACTGACATTCAGTTGAGCGATATAATTGTCGACAACTCTAGTGAATGCAACGATGAACCAGAGGAAAAACTACCCACAGATCCCTTTATCGTACAATTCCGACTTAAATGTTGTATCAAAATTCTCGCGGATGAGCTGCGATTCCTGCCCCACGCGTTGCTCGACCAGTTTGATCCTGAGCTTGGACCGTTTGGTGGGCGGGCGATACTCCGAACTAAGGTCGAGGCAGGACAGGACTCCAACAGGTCTCCTAACCATCTTCAAACAGCAACATTCTTCCCTGGAGCAAATCAGCTAGGGCTGAAAGTGTGCCAATGGTTGAAGAACGAGATCGATACGATCGCATCTGTCTGTAAGTTGAAGTTCTCAGATATGGTCCTGGTAGATCTGGACGAGACCGTGGAAGATGATATCACCATCCTGGCAGAAGCAGAACAGTTCACCTACCAGCTAGAGGAGAGCCTCCTGACGGTACTCCTCCTCTTCTGTATCCTACATGGAGATCTAGACTACAACCTGGCAGCTCTCAGACTAGAACTGCTCTTCCTGCTCCAGGAGTTCCACTCCACTCGGAACATGTCCGCTCTGATCACCTCCATGGAGACTGAGAGTTCGGCAGTAAACCTTCCTCCCATCTTAACCACCACCGCTCCTCCACCCCTCCTCCTCTCTCCACTCAACATGCTCTGGCAACTCACTGGTCACACTCTCAAACTGATCAACAGATGTTCCGTCCATCACAACGTTTCTCAACCTGAGATTCAGATTCTTAACTCTCTCAGTCTTTCCGCATCAGCCTGCATGTGGCAATGTCTGGCTCTTAGACATGGCTCTGCGAGGATACCCAACAGTTATGCGATAGTGAAGCATCAGCCTCTGAACTGGCCTGGGCTGAGTGGAAATTCTGTCTACTTTTTAGTTAGCGCTGGAAAAGCATTTTTGGTAAACAAAGAAAAGGAGGGTGCTCAAAGAATTGCAATTGTTCTCATCGAAGCAATCATCTCAGTTTATTTAGGTTAGTACACGCTAATTTACTATCTTTATTTTCATGTACAAATTTCCACCATTCTGTTTTTAAATTTAAACTCCTTTTTCCTACCTGTTAATCTGGCTGATATACTATCTCCAAGTTTTCTCCTCTCGAACGTATCCCCGCCAGGACTATTCCTACACGCGCTGTCCAACTCGGACGCTACCCTGATAACCCAGCTCCTCCACAACGCCCCCTCCCTGGACATGTGGACCAAAGTAACGGGCACAACTGTACAGTCTGTCGACACTAACTCTCCTCGTCCTCCCAAGAAGAGGGTAGCCATGATGGGCGAGAGAATCAGGTAGGTGCAGTAGTGTACAACGTTTAGATTATATTGTTGTTATTGTCAGGGTGAATTAATGGTTGTAAAATTATTAGAATTCCAAGAAAATAGGACACCGAGTTAATGGGCCATATCACAACATACCGAACATGCTAGAAGGAAATAATAGTGAAATGTTTAATGCCAGCTGTACTTATTCTCGGACAGATGTACCAATTCCATTACTTCTCAAATCCAGTCATCTGAGACACCTGCAGCCAAGTTTAGAGCCGTCTAATAACCGTCACATCGTGTCGGTATATATCCCTACAATCTCACTAAAACACAGCCTACCATGAAGACCCTCCACCACCTCCTCACCCTGCTAGTAGTTACCATCCAACTTGATCTCAAGATCGTTAGCAGTCCCGACCTGATCCCTCACCCTGCCCCCTGCACACTGATCTGCTCCGGGGAGGACTCAGTTCTAGACTGGATCGACTCGACGTGGCTGCCCGGCAAGGTCCAGAAGTATATTGGCTTGAGCGACTGTGGGTTTGTCTCCCCGCCAGTTGTCACCGTCTCTTCTAGAGGGATCTACGGAGTGTGTCCTTCTCTCTTCATGGAGATGACTACTTTGAGTACGGACGATTTTATTGTGTTTTCCGTTGAAGATTGGTATGTCGGGGATGCGATACGGAACCAGTGTTTTGTTCATTGGATTGCAACTGGGTACAACTGCTAGATTCCGGTCACAACGTTTGAACATTTGAAATCCTTCTTCATCTCGCGCTGTTTTTGTTATTTTTCATCAAAGTAATTTGTTTCATTTTAAATAAATTGGAATTTGTTTCATTTTGAATAACTGGGAATGGTTCTATGAAGTGATCGCCTCAATCCTATTTATCGTTTGGATGAGGATAAGACAGTGGAGAAAAATGAAATCTTAAATTTTTGGTAATCAAAAAATGTGATTTAATATGCCTGATTACATTCATGATCAATGATTATGCATGCTCCTAGCCTAACTTAGGATTTACAAATTTCAGGGTAAAGGGACCACGGCTGTCGCAGGAGGGTGTGGTTACTGTCAGAGAAACTTTCCTCCCTCCCTCCATGTCCCTGGTTGAGTTCTTCAAGAGAGAACATTATGTTGATACCTCCAACATGTTTGAAGTTGACAGCGACTGTGAGGTCGGTATTAACTAAGTTTATAACACAAAACTTACACGAAATTCACCCAAAATGTATTCTTGGGCCAAAGTTATCCTAAATTCCAGATCGTGATGAAGACTATTTACATCGTTACTTTGATAACATTTTCAGGAGACGTTAGATGATGACGGGGATGACCCAGAAGACTTCAGTTCGTACAGCTGGTATCTAATGAGACTCATGTCGGTCATCTTCGTACAGGAGAAGATAATATCATTCCTGACCGACATCGGAATCACTATTGCTGGTAAAACTCTTTACATACGATATTTACAACTTCTCTAATTTTGTGGAGGCTTCATACATCTTATGACATATATTGTATGACAGGCAACAGTTGGTTTACTAGATTGCCCTGTTAAACTCTCACCACTCTATCAGATTTGGCTGGAATGTCGCCCCTGCTAGCCAGCAGTATGAAGACTCTAGACGGTTGGTCGGAGAACCTTCTAGAACAACTAGAAGGAGCCTACCCTGAGGGCTACCCGGCAGATCTGCTGCCCCCTCTGTCACCGGGCTGCTCTCTGCAACAGAGTCTAGCTGATCCGAACTGTTCTCCTTTTAGACAACACACTCAGGTGGGAACTGCTGGGATTTAAGGATTTGTTTGGATTGGGATGGTATAATAAAATCTTAAGTGTCCTAGCTCGTACTAGCTTTAGAGGTTTTGTTTGGATCAATGATTTAAAGCTTGCAATTTGAGAAGATCTTCAGTATGATGGGTAATAGAATCTTATCGGGCTTTCCTCAGACATCGCTTCAAGCGAGAATCCTGTGGCACAAGCTAGCTAATGAGACACAAATCAGCGAATTTTTGCAATCCAGAGAACCAGAGGTAATATCACTTCTCACTAGCCATTGGTAACCTTATTTGGATTATTTTTGTAAACTGGCAATTAACTTTAGAGAAGTTTTTATGTTGCCCCAACTTCTATAACAAAACGTCACTTCTATACGTCGACAAAATCAACAGAAACAACGTCGCATCACAAATTAAAGTTTAACAAACACGTCTGATATCAGGTACTGGAAACTGACTCATCTGTACACGGAGTAAGAACAGCTTTCAGTGGGACTGAGGGTGTTTCCTCCTTCTCCTGCTACCAGGTATTTGACCACTTGTTTTCCTTCCTGCTCTCTTTTCTGCTGCACGTGCTGTCCTTTTCTGCTGCCCGCACGTGTTTCTATCAAATCCATCCCATCAGGTACCGTTTCGAATGCCCCAAGTAATAGGCAGGATCGTTCCACCCTCACGACGACGATCCGTTTTTGACGACATTTTATCTATCCTCACATCTGATGACGACTCGTGAAAACAGACAGACTGACAGCAAAATCATACATTATAAGCAAAGACCGATTAACTGACTTACAAACTTTTGATTTCTAAAATGGAAATTTCTAATTTATTTTTATCTTTATATAGTTTTGATTTCAGATATTTTACCCGCTGAAAACTTTTTTGTGATTATTCCTAAATCTCTAAGTCTTCTGAATAAATGAAAAAAACGCTTAACGTATTGGACTGCAAGTCAATTCGAAAAACTCTCAACTGCACATAGCTCTGGCTAAGTTTATACCGATAAATTCTGTCCGCAGAACAGCGTGCACTAAACTCTGGCTAAGTTTATACCAATAAATTCTGTCCGTAGAACAGCTCTGAACTAAACTCTGGCTAAGTTTATACTGATAAATTCTGTCCGCAGAACAGAATTAACATGATGGTAGTTACGACACTACGAGAAATTCTAGAGATCGATGTAAAGACGTGTATAGACAGAGACAGGGGTGTTAAGGAGGACGGTAATGAGGAGGGAAACAACTCTCCTTTTGTTATCAGTTAGTCAAACACAATGATTTGTTTTTTTATCGGCTTTAAAGTTACCTTATTTGGCAGTTACACTCTTTTCAATATTGAGATGCAAAATAACATAAAATACAAATCTCCTAATAAGGATTCAAAATTTAACTATGTTACCATTAAATACATGTTCTTTCAAGATCCTTTCTTCAGTTTCAAACGATGATAACAAGCCTAAAAAGAGCCATCTTCTTTCTGATCAGTCTACAATAAGTTCCGACAGCAATGTTGAAGTTTTCAATCAGGTTACTAGTCTCACTTATGCTTCATCCCGTTCTTGATTTCTAGTGCAAAAAGCTCTATTTCCCCCACTTTTTTCTCAATTTCACCCGATTTCATCCAAAGTCAGGAGTTATACAAACTGAAAAGTAACACTACCTGATAAGACTCCCATAATTTCAGATCCTGAAGCGACAAGAGTCTGGTGTCCGATGTTCTACCTCACACAGCGACCTGCCACTTTATCTGACTGGAAACACTGACGGGTGAGTTGAGATTTCGGTTGAGAGCTTGACATGATCTCATTACTCATGAAACTTCACTCAATTCTTTTACATATGAGGCTGTGGTCACTTTTCCTTGTTTATTTCTGCCTTCAACTTGACCCGTGATTTCTTTTTCCATATTCCACTAAGCTAAATCAAAAACGCCATGGTTATTGCATCTATTATCAATGTTCTGGCTGAAAAGTTTCTTCGCCACTCATTATCTCACTAAATGGAAGTTTGAACCTTTAAAACTGGATGTGCTCGCTGTCTGATGAGCTGAATAGGTCTCTCTCCAGAGCCATGTTTAGGTGTACCTATTGAGATTAGAGTTATTGTCAGCCTGAGCCTTGTTATGTTGTTAAAGCGCGGTATGCATTATTGTCTAGCACTAAATTTTGTTTATAAAGATATTGTCAAAATGGGATAATAATATGATAAAAAATTAGATAAAAAAATTGATAAAACATGAAAATAATATCTCAAAAAAATTCACGCACCTGGTTTAGAAACGTTTCGCTGACTAATCGGTGATGCTAAAGTTATTTGATGATAAGTAGAAGCTTTAGCAATGAATTTCTTCTTCAAAAAGTTTCTAAAGTTCTAAAGCTGGTAACAGTGAGACTGTAAATAAAAAAGTTGGACAGTATGTTGAAGGTAACAAACGCACAAGACACCCTGTAAAACGCGATGAAGAAAGGTCCAGGTTTCAGAGGGTCCTTTGTCACAAAAGGTTCCGCTATACAATAAACCGTGTAGGGAACAAAAGAAACGCTGTACACAGCCGCTGTTAGCACCACCGCCATGATCCCCTGCCACCTGACATCCTTCTTAGCCCCCCTAGCCACCCTCCTTGCTTCTCTCAGCAACATCAGTGACGTCACAAAAATGACCATATTAGGTATGACGATCGTTAGAGCGCTGATGGGCAGGAGGTACTTCCAGACACTTGCTGTGTAACCGTACATACAGTTGTAGGTTCTGAAGTCGAAGAGAACATCGTCCTTGTCGACTATGAGGTACCCGGCAGGTATGTAGAGGGAGATAAACCAGATACCCGCACATACCTTGTGTGCTGCGCTGCTGGACCACCCAATAGCTCGGAGAGGGTATTTCAGGAGGATTACTTTACAGGTTGCTAGGGAACTGACTAGGAACAAGGTCGCTGTGTTTCCGTAAAAGGTGACGGAGAAGCGGACAGTACACATGACGTCACTAGAAACCTGGCTGTTTGCCAGTAAAGACACCACGTTAGGAGTCAGCTGGATGGCAGAAAGAAGAAGATCGGACACAGCGATGTGCTGAATAAAACTGACAATTAGACCGTGCAGTCGGAATGCTCTATGTTTGATGGAGAGGTAGAGGATCATGTTGTCTCCGAGGAGAGAGCAGAGTACGACCAGGATGTACCAGCTAGCCAGGATGTACCGTCCTCCAGCACTCTTCATTCCAAACACAGAGTAGTCTGAGTAGTTGTACGTCATATTGCTGCTGGTCGGGCATCAGAGCTATAGTGGGGGAGGGGTGTTAGGAGTTGTGTGACAACACGTTCATTAGAAAAGTTATCAATTAAAAAATTCGTAGCTTCTTTATCCTTTCCTAAACGTCTGCCCGTATTGATTCTACTCCAACTTTCTTTAGGTTACTTTAACTGCGTTTAGGTCTACTTCTTAAATTGCAGCGTCTAATATCATTTGAAATTTTTACAGTTTTTACCGTTGTCATATCAAGGAACTACTGTGTAACTTAAACTAACGTCGGTGGGATCAATACGGATAGACGTTAACCAGACCTTGATAACAAACAAGACAGAGAAAATAGCTCGCCTAAATGTCAAAACTGATAAACGAGAGGCGATACCTGCAGTCGACCAAGGCAGTGGCATGGTGGTTGCTCGAATAATAGGCTAGTAAATTCCTCCTGGGTCAGGGAATGCATGAATAATTCAGACTAAATTTGATATCTTGTCTCGCCAGTTGCTTTGATGCGATGCTGTGCGGGTTTCGGTCATGTCGTTATGGAATTGTTGAGGAATGAAAGGAGTTACAACTCAGCACCAGTTGCTGGCACGGTGTTATGTATATTTACTCCGCAATTTACACTTTTATATGATTTTTGAGTGTACACTTCTCAAACTACTCTAATTGTTCGACTTAATGAGTCAAAGTTTTCCATTCTAGTTCTACTGTGCACTATTTTTCATCGCCTTCTGGAAAATAAAACTTTTAGTAACTTGGTAAAGACAACCCAAGCAGCTAATCTTAGAAAAAACAAAACAAGATTCAGAATGAGTCCTGGAAAAAAATAATGAGTGAAAGCACCTTCCACTCGAGCAACATGGCTTTTAACTTTTAACAAGATGAAAAGGTTGACGGGTGTTACCTCGTCAACCTTGACCGAGCACCATTTGAACCCTGCCATGTATACTGTACACTTCGCGACAGAGTATTGTGAAGAAAACGAGTTGAAGTTTGAAGAAAAACAATGAAACTTTTCGTTAATAACGTTAACGAGAAAATTGTGAAGAAAACGAGTACAAGTATACGAGTACAAAAATATTCACAATTACAACATTTACAAGGTATGAAGAAAACAATGAAAATATACGTTAATAACGTTTTAAGTCATGCGTTATTCATTGTCCCGAACTTAATGAGGTATTATCATGTCACTCTGCCGGTATAGTTGTATGTAGTACAATGAAGGTTCAATACTGACATCAGATGTAAAGTTGAATATTCTACTCGGACCAGACTAATTTCCTTGTTGTATGGGAATGATCTCAGTTTCTAAAGTCACGAACTACAAAATAATGGCACAAAGATCATTCAAGTGCAACAATTTCCACTTGCACTTGTCACAGTTCTTATACGGCAATTCAGTACACTGAAAGGCTTAGCTATGTCTCTCTGAGAACAAGTTTAAAAACCTATAAAGAAGGGTCTTTTTGGGAGGTGTCGCATTATTTCAAAATCTTCACTTAATTTCATAACACATAATGTCATAGGTAGATATGGCTGTCGCGAGTTCGAAAGGTCTCTTTGACTTCAAGCCGGCTGGAAAAGTGGATGATGATATAATTGAGTGGACAAATAATAATAGATCACCAGAAGAGCAAGCGATTTGGGGCAAATACCACGATCTTGCGACTCAGCACACTGATGACACTGAAGTTGACGACCAAATCCTTGAAGCATATCGAGATGCATGTAAACTCGGGCGCAAGAAATTCCTCACCTTCCCAGAATACCAAGAAGCAGCTAAGAAAGTGGATACCCGAGAAATCGCCGTTCCGACGAGCCATGACGGCGATTTCGAAGTGCCAGTGTTTATCTACACTCCCAAGTCCCTGGTTGGGAATCCTAAAAACCCTGCCTACATCTACGCCCACGGCGGAGGTGTGAACGCCGCTGCAGCTTCCGACCTCAAACCGGCCCTCGATTTCCTAGCTGTACAATGTGGTGTTGTGGTGTTTAACGTCGACTACAGACTCGCTCCCGAGACAAAGTCTCCGAACAACGTAAAGGATTTCTACAAAGTAATCAAGCATGTGAGCTGTAATTCTGAGAGTCTGGGTATAGATCCCGGAAAGATCTGTATCGCTGGGGATAGTGGGGGTGGTTTTATCTGCCTGGGTGCCATGGTTATGTTAGCTCAGCGGGACGAGGGCAACTTGGTTAAACTGGCGATTCCCAGTCAGCCTATGGTGGACGACTACTCGTTCGGGGATCCGCTATGTATGACGATAGAAGAGAGATGGGATCACCTGAAACGACGTAAAGCATACCAGTTTATTGCCTATGACCTGACTTCTCAGTGGAAATGTCCTCTCATGTTTCCCGGGAAAGCAAGCGACGAGCTGCTCGCAAAGTTCCCAGCCACTGTAATAGACACGAGGGAGTTCGACATGTTTATCACAGAGACAAGTAGGCTGGCTGCCAGGTTGAGGCGCGCTGGGCGGTTGTTGGAGTTAATCGTGATACCGGGAGCTGTACATTTCGTGTCTGCCGTTCCTCACTTGGAGTGTAGCAAGTTGTGGATCCAGACTTTGAAGAGGTGTTTACAGGAGTATTTGTTGAGTTGAACATAGCGAAGATACTATTTTTGTAGCGGATTTTGAATAACGTATTTTTATTTTGTTTGCATATGGATTTTGTAGATCATATAAATTTTATTCTTTTATCCTGTTTTTAAAATACAAGGTTTTATTTTGAAAGAGTCGGAAATTAAATATTTCAGCTAAGATTAAATCTGTGTAATTTCCTACTTCTCGTAGACCCCAAGTTCAGAATAACCAAAATTAAACAAATTTCCTACTACTCCCCACGAATCGTGACGTCTATTAACAATTGGTAAAGTTTTATTGCATACTTTTTAATCTTTTATCTTAAGCAGTTCTTTTAACTTGTTGCTCGTTGTTCAAAAGAATAAAATCATTTATTAAATTTCTATTTAGAGTGTGTGTAAATCTTTGAGACCTTATGACTCGCATAAATTTAGACGTACTTTTTCGCTTTGATTTATCGGATTTCTGGCTCGAGATGACAAGTAGGGTCTTGAGAGGACAAATTCTTGTGGCCATTAACAGTGACACCTTATTTAAAACTTTTGTCTCTTTTTCTAAAACAGACATTTCAATCAGACACTTTAACCAGACATTTCAATCAGACACTAAACAGATATTAAATTGAACACTACTATTTAGCACCGTTATCAACAGGAATCAAACAGGAATTTAACATAAACATATAAACTGTATCAGGTACGTTAAGTTGTGGGAGTTTGGCTACCCCCACCACCTCGCGAAGTACGGTCTCAGTGGCACTAGAGGTCGTGTAACGAGTGTAAGATTTGGTCCGCTCGGAGCGAAGTTCGGACTCTCAGGTAACTAGATCTTCTTCTCCGTCCCTCCTTCTCCATCCCTCCTTCTGGGGTACGTGATACATAGTTAACATAGTTGTTTTTAGTTTGTTGCAATAAGCGACAGAAGTTTTGGTGAGTAAAACCCACGCCCCCAGATACAAACGGAGCGATAGGACTGTGGCACACAACCGTTAGCTCTCTAACTCCGTACTGCGTCCTAAACTGTCACGATAGGGCTACCAGAGACTTTGCTTTCCTCGGCTCTGCTTCTGTTCTGGCCAGTGTCGGCAGTAGCTCCAACAACCGGTAAGTTTGGAGAGTCGTGTTTATATCAAGATCCTGAAATCTGAAGTAACTGTTACCTGTACCAAGATTTATTAATTTTACCTAATTACCTAGACTTTACCGACAATAATAACCACGTGTTTCTACAGAAACGTAGTGATCTGGGACACATTGCTCCCTCCCTCCGAATGCGCGGTAAAGAAGTTCCAGGCCCACGAGATGGGAGCCATGGTGTGCTGCTACAGTGCCAAGAGTCAGGTTCTGATCAGTGCTGGGTCCAAGGGGGACGTCTGTATCTTCGATGTGAGACAGAGGAAACTTCAGCACATGTTCACTGGTGGGTGGCTTTTACTTTATCCTTCTTCATTTTGGTGTGGACGATTTATGGAGGCCTTATAGTTAGTTATAGTTGGCAATTGGAGAGCAGGCAAAATCTTTATCAGGAATTCTAACTTAGTTTATGTAAGATTAAGATTTTTAATATAGCTGAACCAGTGCAAGTAAAACTGCAGATTACTGTCCCTCCTTCAGCCCATGACAGTGCAGTGAGGAGCATGTGTTTAAGTCCAGACGAGGAGATATACTTTACTGGCAGTGCAGAGGGTGATATCAAGGTATTAATATCTTCTTTCTTTCTTTGTAATCTTCTTTAGTCCCTACTTTAACCCTCTTCGAGTTTTTTTAGATTATTTACTCGGTCACAAACTCTTGCCAAATTGTGCATACATTTGTTGAATATGTAGAACTTTTAGTAACTCGACTAAGCAGTTTCGTCGCCATAGCAATCACCGTACATCTGCAATCGTCACCATAGCGATCGCCGTACAAATGTAATCGTCGACATAGCGATCGCCGCATAACATAGCATTCCATCTCAGAGCTGGAGTTTGGGTGGAGCAGGCGGGGACCAACATTGTTTCAGTTTCTCGGAAGGACACAAGAGTACCAAACTTTTCTCTAACTTACCCGGAGGATCACTGAAAGGTATTAACTACTACATAAGTATCATCCTGATGTCCTATTTTCTCATTCCCCCACTCGATCAGGAATGTAAATTGTTAAGAAAATTATATTCCAGAAAATTGCTTAGTTCTGAAATCCACAATGTTTTCCGAACTTCCTACCTACCCCACGTTTCTATGTGCTGTAACCTGCAGGTGTGATGAAGCTGTATGTCGACTCAACTAATCACCTCGTATCTTGTGGGGCTGACGGTGAGGTGAAAATCAGACTTCTCTCCAACAAATAGCGGATTGACCCGGGTGTAAGTTTTATTTTAGTCCATTTTTACCGTTGCCTAAAAGTAGTCTAAAAGATATAGAGACTCCTTGATAGTAGGAAACGACAAAGATAGTTTTTGACTTATCATCTACGATTGTTAACAAATTTCTAAACTTAGCAGATCAGACTAGATAAGGATAAACAGTTCTACTTAAAATACAGATTTAATTTATGTTTAAACTTAAAGCAATTTTGACTGATTTTTGAATGAATTTAAGTAAATTATGGTGTGATGTTTTGGCGAATAACTCATTAACAGTCTGCAAGATTTTTAGAGTCCATATGCATCTCGAGGTCCGGAAGGTTTGAAAGCTGGCTTTTGATTCTGTATGATTACTATCAAGTATCTAAGTTATAGCGAGAATTTTTCCATGCTTCAAGTTTTGAGACTACTTAGATTTTTTTGGGTATTTCTCGGATTTATTTTGGGATGAGCGGCACAGCAGGTGGCGATGCAATTTACCCGAAATGATCGCCCCAGCCCTTTATAATGGTTCCAAACATAAGGGGATCACAAGACTGGGGAAATGATTTAAGGGAATTATATACAATTAAAGTGAACAATTCTGTGCCCGGACACAGGTGTAATCTGTGTTTATCGAGATGATTAGAAAATTGTGTTGTTTTTAGTACAGAACTTAGATCACAATTTGGAGGTAATTTACCACGATTATCACGATTATCTGCTCTCACTGCAGCGAGGGGGAACGTTGCTTTTATCGTAGTCTTAACTCTTAAGTCAGGTCCCGATTTGACATTAAGCTTCTTGTAATAGTGCTCCTGAATCACGTCCCTTTATGGTCGATTTGACATTAAGCTTCTTGTAATAGTGCTCCTGAACCACGTCCCTTTATGGTCGATTTGACATTAAGCTTCT
>JH152753.1:3993-15583 GCA_000226015.1 Mnemiopsis leidyi | reverse complement strand
TCTCTCTCTCTCTCTCTCTCTCTCTCTCTCTCTCTCTCTCTCTCTCTCTCTCTCTCTCTCTCTCTCTCTCTCTCTCTCTCTCTCTCTCTCTCTCTCTCTCTCTCTCTCTCTCTCAATATACATGTAGTGTAGTAGTAAGGAATGGAGTGTGACACTTATAAGACCTCAGTGCTGTGTTGAAATGTGTCCTGTACCGCGAACCAACACTATTATATATGAAATATTATATAATGTCCTGCCGTGCGAGGACTAAAGTGTAATTTCAAGGACTTTCTTTTACAGTCCTGGAAAATGTCAGCTATATACTGCAGTATCGGCCTATCCGATATAGGGAGGTTAGTTCGCGATAGAATTATCTAGAAAGAAATAAAGATTTGTGGGCTTGTAGGAGATTGATTTATTCTGGATATCATATCGTGACGAAAGCAAGAAGTCCTCTACAAATCGTTGTAATGTCTGGGCCTCATGCACGTGTTTCAAGTAAATGATAGTATCTACCTTCGTTAGTCGATGTATGTCGCCAAGTTATTAACACAATCGAGTGTAAGGAACGGAATTAACTTTTATTTATCTTTGAATGGTGCAGAGATCAATTTAGGCTTTAGCTTATGGACAATAATTGTTCATCTGATTTAAGCCACCATTTGTGGTTTAGAAATGGCAAATACTAGTACTCCCCTTGACTTTGGAAATGTTTCGTTTTTTTTTTCACGTTCAGTCACGTTCTTCTTATGTAACCATAAGCCATGGACCTGAAATAGTGGGGAACTGCACTGTCTGGCTGTTTTTTCTCATACCAACGTAGATTGTAGAACCTTGTCTATACTCACACACTCCTCTCTTATTCTCTGACCTCTGTCAGAAATTTACCTTACATCTGCTTTGAACCGCGGCCGCAAGCATCACAATTCTTATGGTGATATGGCCTGGTGATGTCTTATTAGTCAGTTTGATGGTGTAGTGGTATCGGGGTTCGATTACCAAATCTGCAAATCATAGAGGAGGGCGCTAAGGGTCTTTGCCTGTGCAATCTTCTTCGGTAGATTCTGTAGAATGACCGTGAATCCGTGACTGAGGGTTAAATGAGGAGGGTCTCCGTTAAAATATCTAGAATCTTGCTGCTCCCCCTCAGCACAACTGTAAAAGTCTGGGTACAGGTGTAACAAATACAGCGAGTTTGCATTTGTTTTTACACAAATCTGAATCGGCATCTCCTGAAAATTTATACAGAATAAGAATTAAGTCCTACAAGCGCGAACCGCTTTCATAGTTTTGTTTTATAGGTTTTTTTTCTTACAAACTACCCCGAAGATTTTGAGGGACATCTAAAATCCAATAAATACAGTACAAACATAGAAATGTTATTGATATATGTTTTGTACCCACTCGCTCTCTCCCCAAACAGTTTCTGTGCTCATGTAAATTAAAGTTTGTTTTTTAGTCTGAAAGTCGGATTATTGTTTCTAAAATCATCCATCAAATCGTCTATCTTATATGTTTTTTTTCTCGTCTTCAAAGGTATCGCTAAGCTGCAGCTGATTTGTTGTTTGATTTACAATTTCAACTGTACTTGAAGAAAAGATTTCTCTTAACAATTTCAAAAGAAACCATTGTAAAATAAATCCGACACCTATGAGCTTTGACCAAAGTTGAATTATTTAGTTTCGAGTTGTATCGGACTGAGACTCGAACCATAACATTTAGTGAACTAAACAATCGGATTTGTTGACTAACTAAAATTGCAGATTGCTGTTGGAAGCTGGAGCTGACATTGCATGTGTTGATAATGAAGGACACCTCCCGCTTGACAAGGCTGAAGAGGATGATATGAGACAATTACTTGCAACCTGGATGAGAAAAAAGGGTGGGTTTTTAAATCTCTGTCAACTTTTTATCAGATGAGATGGTTCGTTACATATGATCTACCTGTAAAATTACAATGCAGACTGGTTTTATCAAGTTTTTCAGTAATTATTTTAATTTCTTACCTTGTTTCGAGTACTTTGATAAAATGTATTGCAAGTTGAGGTTTACTCTCCGTTGATTAGTCTACATGTAAAACGCAAACTAAATTTTCAAAATACACTAACCATATATGTATTCCTACTTCTATTTTCTTTCGTCTCTACGTCAGTGATTTTAACGTTTCAAGTTTCATGTCAAAATATTGAGTAGAATTACGTTTAAAACGACGTCATGCTATTGCGATAAACTTTTCGTTGTCATAAGATAACAAGAGTACATACATTGAGTACATACATTGTAAATTGACACAGTTTACACTGCCATTATCTAGAAAACATAGTGTTACGTACTCAAAGATTTGAAACAAGGTTTTTCAGCTATTGATATTGATCAAGTGCGAACGGCCGAAGAAAGAGCTATACGTGAAGCTTCAGACAGAGTGATACGAAGCAGGGTTAAAGAGCTAGATGTCGTCACAGCTGATGGTGAGATAATATCATATCACTTCCATCAGACATTCGACCTCCATATCTGTGGAGTGTCTTTTCTTAGCTGCCTGGCCTATCGCTGTAAAGTCTGATTGGGCTAGGTTTATGAATTATGATAATTGTATTAGAAGCGTTCAAATCGAAACCTATAAAGTAAATGGCTGTAGCTGCAGGGCAAGTGTCACCGTGCTATAACGGTTAAAACTTCCCCTAAAGCTCTCCATCACGTTTATTAGAACTTTCCTGCAAGTGCAGCGTCTGTATTGCTACTTTTGTCAGGTGCTACAATTCTCCACTGTGCCGCTGCTAAAGGCATACCAGATGTCATAACGTAAGTGAATGTGTCCCATTTTAATTGCCCGACTTTGGTGTCATAATATCGGTTTATTTTGGAATTGCACGCTGAACGCGCGGGACAATTTCGCAAATAGCGCCAAAGTACTAGCACAAGATATGCCTCCGGTGTATGTGGAAAAAGTTGTGCGCGGCAGTTTCTTTACTTCTTTAATGCCTAGGTCACGTGACCAAATTTGGCAGACATCTGCACGAAACTGGGATCAAAATACTCCGCTAATTAGACCAATGTCCCAGTTTGCTTGCACGAGCCGGCATCAGCATGGACATACAAGACAAAGATGGCTGGACTCCTCTGCATGCGGCCGCCAAGTGGGCTCAACCCGAAGCTATAGAGGCGCTGATCGACAACGGAGCAGACATTCACATTGTGAACACCTTTGTACGTGACTTTTACCTCTCTAAACTATTCTCTTCATATGGACAACTAGATAGTTAGTTTAGTAAGTTCAGATACGTGTAGTGTGTAATATGTATCATTGCAGGCTGAAACGCCGCTTGACATAGCGGACGAAGATGTCTTGGATATGTTGAAGGAGTACTATGACAGAAATCCAGCCCGATCAAAGCCGCTTGTTCCTGGCGTTGAGAGATTCATTAGGCCGACTCTGCCAGACAGATCTGAAGTTAACTCTATTATGAAGGGAAGTAGGAGGGCCAGAGAAAATAAGGAAAATAGGCCCGAGAAATTGCCAAGGACTGAAGAACCGCCTAAAAAGAAGGAGGAACCTGTAAATGATGTACGTATCACTTATAGTTTTTTTATTTTAAGCACGGTTTAAATATGTTAGACATAGCGATACAATTGTCACCCTTCAAATCTTAACACCTCAAATAACCCCTTGATCCCCCAAAGTTAAGATTTGGAGATGAGATCAGTGGAGCATGCACATTAATAAAATCACGGCGTGTCGGTGTCAAAATCGCTCATTTTCTAATACTACACCCTAATTAGACTGCACAGTACGTGATCCTTGCTACATTCAGGTCGCCAAATCGAGAAGAGATCCTGTTGCTTCGACAGTCGACAAACCAGGACCAGCGGTTCCTGCGTGGCAAGCTCGCAAAACTGACAACGATGTTTCGTCCGTGCGTAACAAGCGTGTTCTTGCTCCTGATACTCTTGTTTCTACACCTCCTGTAAGTTTTTAGTCGACTATGTCATAATTGACAATGTCACATTCGACAATGTTACAATTGACAATGTCACTTGAGAAAAATACATAGTGATTCAATCGTTAATTGGAAGGTTCCAAACGATGTCTCATTAAAATAGTATAGTTCTAAAAATTTTTAGAGAAAATTTGTATCCAAAACCCTTTTATTACACATCCCTTTTGATATTTATAATCCCTTAGAAGAAATTAGAGCCAGAACAACCATCGAAACGACCATCAATACCAACGATTAACACAGAAGACAGTAAGTAATTCTATTTTAATTCTTGACTTGATTGGGGTTTTACCATACATTTTTCTAAATATGGATTTGCACGTTTTAAAGACTGTAGAGTACAGTTACATGTAGAATCCTGCAGTAAATGTAACTAGCAGTAAAAGCAGGCCTCTCACATTTGCCCATTGTTTTATACACACTGCAGTGCAGTAATATGTCGCTACTGAATTGTGCACATAATCTTGTAGACTTGACAAAGTATGTGTACATCTACTATTCAGTAGCTGAAGCCCCTTCACTACATTAGTTGCCATGGCAACAGTTGTAAAAGGCACTGCTACATTCGATCTGTTACTTAGACAACCCCCGTTTCAGGTACGTCTGACAAACCGGAAGTCGTGCGGAAAGCTGTGTCTCGTAGAAAACGCGAAGAAAGAAGACCAACTCAAGCTGTCACTGCTGACGATATTCCATCTGCGCCTCCAAAAGAAGAAGAAAAGAAGAAAGAAGATGCACCAAAACAGCTTGCACCGCCCACTCTGGTGGTCCCAACCTTGCCGAACGGGCCCTCAACCCCGTCAACCACCGACGACAAGAAACCTCGCCACGTACCCGTCACTGTCTCGATATCGGATTCT
Source organism: Mnemiopsis leidyi (assembly GCA_000226015.1). NCBI lineage: Eukaryota > Metazoa > Ctenophora > Tentaculata > Lobata > Bolinopsidae > Mnemiopsis > Mnemiopsis leidyi. The sequence continues at coordinate 10,743 of JH152753.1, read as the reverse complement.
GGGGCGGTTGTCTGGGACAACAACAAGAAGAGTCCCGAGAACGAAACTCCGTCCCCGGTCAACAACGAGTCTGCCTCTGACAAAGCAGAGATTGTCCGCAAGAAGGTGGCTCGAAAGAAGCGGGACGAGCGTCGCTCCACGCAGCACGTCAGTAAAGACGACCTGCCCGCCACCCCGGATAAAGCCCCCGCTAACAATAAACCGTCGGCTCCCGAGACCAGCACCACCAACAACAAAGAAAAGGAGGATCATTTAGCTAAGGTGAGTATTTTTGTATTACCTTTTTGTATTAACCGGTCCTTCGTTGATAATGATACTAATATTATAAACACTTGATATGACGATACAATGTACATACATTATATTTGGTTCCCACATGAATTTGATAACTACATAGTATTTGCACCGGTATCGCGTTGCACAAAACTATACCTTTATTTCCAAAATGTAGGCAGGGAGGACCGACATAAACAGACGAAATGACTATAGACAAAGTTCACATCGACAATCAGACTATTCACTACGAACAGACCGACAAACTGACAGACAAAATAATTCTTGTAGTGAACAGTTGTACCTTATTAGCGAGACTGAGATTCAGGTATCATAGCTCGCTGCTGTGGACCGATACCCCTGGTTTACTATTCCCCGTTTTCTAGAGTATCAGCCTCACCTGTAGATTTAGTCTGCTCGGCAGTTTTGGTTCAAGTTGATGCACAGGAGCCAGATTTTCTGACCTTCAAATTGGCCTGTGAACAACTATTACTCCGGCATAACATAAATTTATCATGTACGTGTTCTAAATATCTTTCTATTTAGGAATTAGAGTTGGAAAGGAAGCGCTACAACGAGAGCGCTGAGGCGTTGGCGAGAAACCAGGAGGATCTAAGAAAACGCGAAGTTAAAATCGCCTCCCTCGAAAAGGAGAACGAGGCGATGAAGAAGAAGATGGCCGACCTTGAAGAGGATCTAAGAGTAAGTAACAAAATTAGGAGACTTTCTACGTAGGTGGTACTTGCTGAGTGACGTGTTGTCCAAGTAGACGTAGTATTTGTTGGGACTCCACACACGTTTGTCTTTCTTTGATGCAGGACATTTCTGGCCTGTTAAGTAAGGATTTGAGCTGCTTCATATAATGGGAAGTATTAAAGTGTAAACAAGTATAGGTAAAAGATATAATGTTAAGACGGCTGAAACACTGGGGTGCGAGTAAAACCTCGTGAAAGTTAGTCACGAACACTTGGGCACTAGTAAAACCTCTTGAAAGTAAGTCTTTAAAGTAGGGGCGTGGTCAATGTGTTCCGGAATGAAAGCTATTCGTGTTTTATCAAGAAATTTCATCGATAAAGTACAATAGTCATAAGTGTTCGTGTTATAAAGGGATTCTAAGTTGTTGGAAATGAAATCCCGATAAAGAACGGTTAAGTTTAGCAACTTATATTCTTGTTCAGTGTAAAGAGTGGTCTATACTACGTCTGTTATTTACTCAACCAGGCCATTTAGTTTTCAATGTCTTTCTTTGTCAAATTTAAGATAGATTTAAGTCCTAGTTTACTACAAGTCGCGTTTTTTTAGTTCAATTAGATTCAGCAACAATTGCTTTTGTGGCAGATTTTACCCAAATTTTTAAATTTCCCAATATTTATGCTTTTTTAAATTGCGTGTATTTCAGCGTCTACAGCAAGTGAACAGCGACAACCAACGTTTAAGGGACGAGAACGCGGCTCTAATCCGGGTCATAGGGAAACTGTCCCGCAATCCTTTATGAGATTCTAGTGTCGATAAAGAAACTGTGTACTGTGGCGTTGTGTACGGTATATTGTGTACACGCTGTTATGTATAGTGCAGTGTACACTGTATACATCAATGTCAAGGAGTGTGTAATATACACTGTACATCGTGCTCTATACACTACATTGAACACAACATCGCGGTCTAGGCGTATACTTCACGACACCTGAGGTTGTTAACTGCAATTAACTTCCGGAATTGGCCCCGGAAATTTCCGGAATAAGCTCCGGAAACTGCTGAACTCAGATTTCGTCAGCTAGTGTTGTAGATGTTATAAATCATTACTTGTCATGTAATTAATTATGTAAATGACTGATAACAATCATGCATATATAGTTAATTATTTGCCACGCTGACGACTAATGGTGGATAACAGGTTGTCAGCTTAAGCTTAAATATATTTATTATTTATCGTTTAACGTGGAGTACTGTCCCTCTTCTTTACGTAATTAATCCTGAAGTCACTTAATTAGCTCTGAATTAATTGATTAGTTTTAAGTCAATTAGTTAATTAATTCTGAAGTCTATATTGAGAGGTGGTAAGAAATGTACGTGTGGGAATTGAAAACTGGGGGTTGTTGAGAAACGGAGCGTCGTCTTCTGCACCGTTGCTGCTCTCCGAATTGTATTATAATATATTATTAATGAATTTAAGAGAATTTATGTGTTTCCTAAAGGTATATAGTGATACGATGGCTTGATATTTTATTGTCAGTTTAAAGTGGGGTATTTGGTATCCTTGGTCACGGTATTAACAGGGACTCGAAAGTAGAAACCCCGTCCGAGAACTAAAAATTGTCTTAGTTCTAGGTGACGGGTGTTTGAAATATATTATATTCGATCTTAACTGTATAGTATGTTTCGTTTTAACTCTGAGAAGCTTCCAAATAAAACATTTAGCATCCATGGAAACGAAAATGTTATTCATGGCCAGTTTATGAAGTCTGGTTTCTTTCGCCATTTTAATTTTGTGGGGTCAAATTGACCGGCCGTCATCGTTTTCCCAAACTTGTCCTAAACTAGCTTAATTTATCTTTTTTTTTCTAGTTATTTTTGACAAAGCGAACGAGTGCTATGCTCGACTAAAATAAACTGTAGCTAACAACAAGTCCAGCGTAGCAGTTCTCAATCTTCTGAAATCGAGGCGGAGAAGTGAACTTAGCATTTAGAAGATGTCAAGTTTTTGGTGTGTACTGTATATGTTAGCTAGTAGGTAGGGTTATTGTGCTATTCGACGCTTAGTGGGTTTTACTTTAACTTTATATACGATAGACGCTGCGGTGGTCTATAGTTCTTTAAACTATTTCACGGAGGTGAATTTCGCCTTTTTATGCACTATGTTCTGTTCATTACTGTGTTGAGTTGGTCTTCGATTGAGTAGTTTGTAGAGCTGCGTTCGATTGATGTTACAGATCCGATGTCTTTTCTGAAATTATAGTTGCAAGTGCCATGTTGCTTCCAAGTCCAATAGATGTAGACCTGCTTTGTAAGAGCTTGGTTACATCAAGCCTTATATTGTCTTATATAATGCTAACAACTATAGTCAATCGACTATAGCCAATACCATAGTCTGCTGTCAATGTACTATAGACATTTAATAACATCTTGACACACTCAAATATTTTCACTACATACTACTCAACAATAACACGGTCAATGATTAAGTACTTTTTGATATTTTTATGTGCAAACTTTCCTTAGACGTTAACTATCAAGAGAACTAGCCATATTGCTGTCAATTTTTACGCTATTTATAAAATTATTGAAGTTGCGGCGACTTGCCATTCTTCAAAAGAATTTGGAGTATTTTACTTTGAGTTTTATTTGGTAAGTTACCTTACTTTAAGTTTAACGTACATTAATAACCATACGGATGTGAATATGAAAATGAAATAATTACTTATTATTTGGTGATGAATCATTTTGTAAGTTATATTTTTGATAAGAAACGGTTGTTTAATTTCGCTTTTCGTGTCTAAATATGTTCTAGTAAACGCTCTAATACATTTGAACAAATAATAAAGAATAATTGTCACATTAATGATGAACATTGGCTATCGGCGTCTCTTCTCTCTCCCTGGAACAGAAAACTATAATGTAATATAATATGATACAGGTCTCGTAACTGTTATTGGTGAAAGCAGATAGCCCTTTTCAATTTCGTCAAGTTCACGAAAAAGCTTTCACAGGTGCGCGTGTTTACTCAGTCACACTTGTAGTTGTATCATCTAGTGGGACTAGACGACTTTGTCTGGGCCATAACGTGGTGCATCATGTTCAGAGTATTGGTTGAGGCTTGCGGCTTCCCTGACGTTGTCATGTCAGGCCCGCCAGAAATTTTTCGAATTTGAAAATGGGCCGCAACATAAGGCTAGTCGAGACCGTAAAACATAAAAGCATGCCCATTGTTGCGGTAACACCAGACTCTCTCAGTATTGCTGAAGGTAGACGGTTTTCAAAACATGTGGATAGGATAAATATGTTCAATTACAATACAAGTGCGTACTGCGTAGGTTTACTTTGAGGGGCAACGTGAAAATATACACACTGACAATCACACGCACACACACAAATTCCTCATCCCAAAATTTCAAACTCATGTTGACACAGTAGTCAGATCACACACAGCCGACAGCTTACAGTATAGCATTAACACGGAAATCAAACAAATTCTCGTCAAGAAAGCCGCTTTTAAACTTAATGATTGATCACCGTGTTTTCATTACAGTGAAAGGGCTGAACTGTCTCTGATAATCGTACTGCCTTATTTAGAGCTGGTAAACAACGCGCGCTACGAAATGCTTATGCCGCGCAAAACATGCTTTTCTGATGCTATCACGATTTTACTCCAATAGGCACAAACTCTCCATTTTTCTGTCGGAAGACCCTTTTGCAGTGGCAATTCGTGTTTGTAAGAACTAAAATTAACAACAAATTTTCAAAAAGACAGAAACAAACGTCTCTTCCTGTAGAATGTGATCAGAAGATGAGTGCAGCAGCCATGTTGAAGTTTAAAACAGATAATTTGAGTGGAAAGGTCAAAAAATATATTTCATTTTCTGTCCTTGTGGCTTGTTAAGAACCTTAGGTTAAAAGCAAACTTAGGAGTTATTTTTTTTTAGTTTAGACCGCTGAAATTTACGACATAGACAAAAACAAACGTCTCTTTGTTTAAAATGGGATCAAGAGAAAAAGGTAGTAGCCTTGTCGAAGTTAAAAATTAGAGTAGGAAGGTCCAAAACTACATTTTATTTGTTAAGGAATATTTTCAAATGTTTATTTTCAACAGGTCATACCTGAGCAAAATGGCAAACAACGTTTACTGGCAATTAAATTTCAATTTCTGGAAATCAAATTTGTGCATGACGTTCAACAAGTGACATTTTATCTGGCGTCAACTAATTTCACAAACAAATTCCATAACAGAACGACATCAAATCGAATTTTCAAAAGAGCAACAACAGAAAAGTTTACTTCTTCAAGTAATAATAAAAAACTCTGAAGTTTGTCCGTATCAAAGTCTCTTCTTTCATTTAGGAACCTGAAATCCAGGGAAGGCCGCTGATTTGGGCTCCAACATATCACAGTAGAAATATATCACACCCGCCAGTCCATCGAATAACTTCATTTCGTTTTCGTACGTCTTCGCCACATCTTTCTGAGACATGGACCACTCAGCAAAATGCACCGCTTTGCTCAGCCACGTGGGATCTTCTGTCCGCTGGTACAGATCAAGAAAGGCGTAGGCGTTCCCCAAGGTTCCATGACAAAGTCCATGTCCCTTCCTCAGTAAGCCCCTCTGCCAAATAGGTGTAGCACATTTGATAGCTTCCTGCAAGTAGACGCCTCCCTGTAAGTGCTGGTGTGTTTCTGTGAGAAGCGGGACAAAACCCGGAGCACCGTGACACCACTGCACCAGCTGGTCCAGCTGGGACGAGAGAGAGGAGGGCAGGTTGTTGGAGGAGTAGCGCTGAGACAGCAGGTAGTTTACGGAGGGCGCGACCGTCGCGTTTAGTTCTTGAGACGACACGACTCCGCTCTGTAGCAGGGTGTAGAGAATCCCTGCTACGCCGTGTGCCGCACCGAGGTAGTGCTTTTCGTGCCACGTGTAGAGTAGTGTCGCTCCTGAAGTCCATTTAGCTTCTTCTTTACCAACGGAGATGATGTGCGCAGCTACGCGCGCTATCAGCCTGTTGTCGATACTTTCTGGGAGATACTTCCTTGTGAAGAGTAAGGCGAACAGGTAGCCAGCACAGCCGTACATCAGCTCTTGGGGCATCAGCTTGTCAGTCAGTGCTAGCTCACTCAGTGTCTGCAGGCCTTGGGTACAGTGTCGTGCAACTGCGCGGTTGTCACACAGGGTGTAAAGCACTGCGCCTAGCGCCAAAACCCCACCATCCCCACACAAAAATGTCAGTCTTCTTCCGTTAAGTTTGTTGAGGGGTTGAGTGATGAGCTCTAGGGCTCGATCTAGCGCTTGTCTACGTTTGGTGGGATTGTTTACATACAGCGTCTCTGATAACCTCAAATACAGCAGCGCAAGACCGCTCGTCCCGCTGTAGATGGTGTAGTCACCTTTCTTGAAACCGCCGTTCTTTGACCCTGACTCCAGCTTTACCATGCCCTCCTCTATTCGCTTGACCAGATTGTCCCTCCAGCCCGCACACGCAGCGCCGTTGTTGTAGTACTGCGTCACGTCTATGTTACAGTTGGTACTACCGTGCTGGAAACATCGCGTCCACGCTACTTCGCTCATCTCCAACCTAGAAATACAGTTCGGTAAATCAACATGCTACTTCGCTCATCTCCAACCTAGAAATACAGTTCGGTAAATCAACATGCTACTTCGCTCATCTCCAACCTAGAAATAAAGTTCGGTAAATTAACATGCTACTTCGCTCATCTCCAACCTAGAAATAAAGTTCGGTAAATCAACATGCTACTTCGCTCATCTCAACC
>JH152752.1:117265-150148 GCA_000226015.1 Mnemiopsis leidyi | reverse complement strand
CAATGATCCATTCACTCTGAGTGGCGATCGTGAAAAAGGTATCGCCATCGAGTGGCTCCAATGGATCCATTATAATCGGCGCCAATGGTCGCCAATCGGCGACTCGCCTATTGTCGCCAATGGAACACATCCATTGGCGCCAATGGCGATTGTGACCACCATTGGCACCACTGACCTCATCGCCATTGGCGCCATTGGAACATCCATTTGATCCATTGAGTGGATCCATTGGCGCCAATGGCGCCAATTGCCCCACTCACCAAACTATATGACCCTTTTGCCTAAAAATGTTTATGAATTTTATGAGCATTATCATAACCATGTCAAACTTCATTATAGCTAATTTATATCACCCTTTGAGATAGTGATCATGACACTCTTCTTCATAGTCACCGAATTTTTCTTCAGTTACTTGTTTTTTAACTATCTGTACTCAACAGGGATCCTACACCTACCGATAATGATGACGCTGTTCACATTTCGAGACCCAGGAATTTTCAACAACTTAATTTTTTGCGTTTTCTGGGCCAACGTCTTCGAGTTTTTACAGCGGGTATGACAATTTCTCACCCAACTTTAACCCAAAATGAATATACTGGAGCATGATCATTAAAACTGATTTTATTAAGGTAAATCTCATAATGATCCCACTAAAAAGCAGCAACTAATACTTAGTTACAAAATTAACAACTACAAACACCTTCAGGTCAGCATATACTTAGCAATGTTACTGAGTGTGACACGGACTATCGCCATCTCCAAACCCCTGTACCGGATAAAGAAGAAGTACGTTCTCCTATCCTCACTTATCTACTGTCTCCTAACTCTCCTAGAGTTCCTGGTCGGCATGCTCCCCGAGATTAACTACACTTATTTGTACAGCGTGGACAATCCCAACTGCTACCAGATGGCCACAATGGGACTACCTTTCTACTTCCAGTACTTTATCGAGGCTGCTAACATTTTGCTCATTGCAATATGCACGTTTGTCAGTTTCTTAGTTACAGTTTTCAAGCTGTCCTCAGCTTCGAAGACCAAACGGGCACCCTCAGGATGGAGAAAGCAGGGGAGACCATGAGACATGCGTTCATACACGCTTCAATAACCGTCGTTATTTTCACGGCGGTGGTTCTGATGTGCAGTCTTCCGATGTTTGTGAATGTGGTCCTAGGTGGCATCACTGGACTGTTTTATTCCTTTCCCGGACCCTATTTTTCAGAGTTTTACATGGCATACTACTCCTGGGTGGTTGCCAAGGTTGTTTGTGTGGTGCTTAATGCAAGTCTTAATCCTGTTATTTACTTTTTCCGGATGAAAGATTTTAACAGTTGGGTCAGGTTTGGAATGACGAAAAACTAGCTTTGTTTGCAACTTAAACGTATGTTAGAACACAGGACGATTTTTTTGCTTAGGTCGATGGATACAATTTAATTCTCAAATTAATGCTGTGCAAATATACAATAAACATGCTTGTATTTGTAAACTTGTTGAACAATCTTAATGCGGCTAACGTTCATTGTTTAAAATTGTATTATTGTTATAGTTATTTCATTAAGTTTTCTGAATATTGTGTTGAAATAGTTTGATTCAATTCCAATTTCAAGTTAATAGAATCAATAGATCATGACTTTAATCATGACATCTCCTGGATGATTGTACTATGCTAGTGTCCGGGCTACCCGAAACTCTAAGTCTAACATCCCGACTCCCAAAAACAAATGATGAAAGAAACAGGAATCTGACGCAAAGTTGATCATCCCATATTCTACTCTGCGCATGTAGTGGTCTAGCACAGATGAATCTGTATGTATTTAGGGCGTGGAATTATCAGAAATAGCTCATTCTTAGTCACCAGACATTATATTCCCACACAGCAATTCTATCACAGTACCCTACCGGTATCATACTGCAGTAGAAACTTTTACTTTTTATTTATATCTGCACGATTCTGGGCCCTGAGTACTTGAGTAGATCAAGATTCCAGATGACAGAGTGCTCGAGAGTATGAGATCACAAGAAAAATGGAAAAGAACCTTACTATGATTTATAGCCGCATAGACAGAGCAACGCTAATCTCAACTCTGTTTCCTAACTTCTTTATCGTATACCCTGATTGTAACGATTTAATTTCACGACTATCGTCTTTCACCAGTTGCATTATTGTCATGACGTTATACACCAAGAAATACAATACACAGCAGATATTGCTCACACTCACAAGCATGGCCACGACTCTCCGCCTTCATCAAATTTCACAAATAGAAGTAATTCCTGACTGCAAAAATCCTCTTGTTGTGACCGCAAATATTCAATATCAGTTACGACTTTGATTTTGTACTTTTTGAACAATCTGCAATATCCTATATTCAGACTTTCATTCTCCTACTTTATAAGGTTTTACTTCTGCGGTTCACTAATTATAGTTAGATGACCTTCTATTGGCTGAATTATGACCCTGACGCTTAATTAGAACTAAACATGTTAAGCTTGATCATTCATTTTTCTGACTCTGTGATCTATAACACAGCTCCACTGGTGCTTTTTTTTCATTTCAACTATTATAGTCCAGTAATATTAGCAGCTATCTTGAGTTAGAGAGAGCGTGAGTCGCAGTGCTTGCAACACGTGATCGGGATCCACAATGACTCCATGAATCCAGGAATGACTGCGCCTCTATCAATTATTCTGAATGCTGATTACAAAGAGCCACTTCAAATGGAGCTCCAAAAAAGATTATCGGTCTATAAAGAGGAAATGATCAGCGGTCCAAACGCAATTAAAATTCCGGATATTTCTAAAAACGGCAACAAAATAATCAACATCAAAATAACCGAACTAACCCTTAACGATCCTCCAGAGATTGAAATTGTTCCAGGTGTCGGCATAAGAGCCCAACAAAAAGTCAGCGCAATCACAGTTCAGGCCGAATTTAAAAAGAAAATCATGATGGTGCCCATTAACCAAAAGTTTGCCCTGACATCCTCTGTTTCGTTTACTGTAACAATCGGCTTTAACGGTACTGCGGAGGGAAGTACTGAACTCAAACTTGAAGTCAAAGAATTCATCATGGATTTTCATAGTCTTGACCTTGATTTGAACAAAAACCCGATTCTTTCAGATGTCGTTTTCTTGTTTCCGTCGATTCACGAATCTATTAAAAGTGGCATCGAAAAGTCTGTCCTACAAGCCATCAACAAATCAATCTCTGGACTGGACATTATGGCAAATATTCCCCTTCAAAATGAATCGGACAGAGACCAAATGAATCCTTCGTTTGAGTTCAAAACGGATCGAGTCGAGTTTTATACGAAATTAGGATGGGAAAAAGATCTCAAGGCATTGTCATGGCATGATTCTACTCACTACAATTCACTGCCCAAAAATGGTTCAAATATGGTTTACCTTATCGCATCAAAAAAACTCCTTAACATTTTCTTAGGGATCGAATTAACGCAAAAGCTAACTTTACTCATGAGAATAAAAAAGATTATACCAAACACAATATACAAAAAAATTCAAAAAAGCGCTTCCAGAAAGTTTTCGCCAATGTATATTTGCAACCTTTGCTTGGAAAAGAAAAAAGAATTTTTCATCGTGCATTTCGATTTAAAGCTGGACGATTTTTTTGACAAAATTGAAGATGTCGCCAAATGCGAAAACCAAAATAAAGATAATATCAGTATTCAGTCAGTCCAATCCTGAATACGATTGATCATCATTTTAAACTTCATCATCATGCATGAATCTGATTCCACTAAACACCATGATTGTTAGTATATATATAGTGTTAGTTTTTTATATTAATTGGTCCATGGCAAATTTTAAGTCAAAATTTCGCAGTTACAATTTACGTCAATGACAATATAACGTTGGTATTCTTTAATTATACGCATTACCCATACATGTCTCACTCTCATATGAATTTATACTTATCAAAGTGTACTCTGAAGACTTATTTTTGGTACATTCTGCCAATAATAATCCCTCGACTTCATGATATGAGATTTGGAGGGTACGGTCAGGCCCTTGGTAACGGCACATACTTCTTTGCACATGCATGCATTGGTTTAACAAAAATTTGTCACCTAGATACTGTAAGCTTATATAGGAAACATAGCAAGTTTAGCACTGCACTTCAAGTTTAACGGCCCTTCATATGCTACGTCGAATAGTGTAATTCAAAACCCTATGATTCGATAGCTAAACATGTTAATTCTAAGCTTTTAGTTGTGGATCACGGCCAAAAGCCCCATGAATTATGTTTAAACGGCAATAACTATAAGTATCCTTATTCCACAACTCATGAGATGCCGACACTAAGTATTTTTGCATTGAAACTGGGAATCAAATCACGTTTGGAAGTTTTATTTGAGGATTATTGCGGTGACACTGGTGACTGGATGCATTAGATGCCGGTATAGTGAAGTTCTAGACCACAGTGCTTTTACAAAATGCAGAGAACACATCGATGCAATGAAAATTAATGTTACTGAAGAAAAGTTTGATTTTACATTTTAAAGGTTTATTGATCCACTGACGATAAAGATTCAATATTAATTAGCTAACATTTTACAATCTAATAGTTCAAAATTTCTACCTTCCTAGGATCTCGCGATGACTGAAATAGCTATATAGATATCTCGTCTTATTAAAAGTGCCCGTAGTATCCGACTTGTAATATCTTAACTTAATTTGACAATTAGATCTGTAATATTGAAGCAGAAACTTATAAACAGACGATCATTGACGATGGCTTTGATGATATCCGGTTTGATTTTGGCTCTGAGTCTGATTAAGATATCAGAGATGATGCAATTATCGGTATAACGCATTACCAGAAGATACGAATTCCCGATTACATCTCGCTATATACAACAGGAATTCCAAACTCGTCACTCTATGGATTCCAAGATATAATCGTATTCAGTTTATGTAGCAGGATTTACTAACCATGTTTACAGGACAAGGAATTATCTATTGTATCCGTACTGTAAGGACATGGAGATGTGATGACAAAACTTGCCAATGATCACAGAGTAACATGGCACGAGAGTGATGCAGCACAATGCTAAACTCCACACATAATCAGCACCTCTGCTGTGCTTTCCTCTTTTTTTACAGTGCTGAAGATACCACGTACAAAATCTGTAACACCTGCAATTATACGTAAAAATAGCACGAGTCCCATGTGTTCGTTTAAGTTACACTGCAGGTCTATAAACTAAACATACCTTTATTCCACCGCGAAAATTGACTGACAAATCACATAGCCGAAGTTCCTGTGAGAACTCTACTGCTACACGTCAATTTATCAAGGCTGTGGGACCTTGATCACCGACTTATAACCCCGGCCCACGCATACGTTTATCTGTCCGTCTAAAATAGCAGGACTATAAGTGTCAGATTCCCTAGACATATGACAAAACTTCCCTTTTAACAGCTCGCGTCTGACATAGCTCCTGTATTACCACTCATATGTCCTTTACTTTGCGCTGTAATACGATTTCTCGCGTCACACCAACCCTGTACCCTTTCCCTCCAGACTAAATAGTGTACAAATTTGTTTCGTTTGATATCCCCGGATCATGGCCGAACGGACTGTGGTCTCCGAGGTTCGTCTAGTTGTTGAGCAGTATATTGGTACGTTTTATTGCGTTACAGTTCAGGATTATGTTTTGTAATTCGTGCGGACGAGAATTGGCGGTGGAAGTCCATTGGACGTGATCAGGACTCGAGTTACAGAATTTGATCTCATTTTGCAAACTTTCTGATGTCATTAGACGAGGTTAAAACTCAATGTTTAACATTGAATTGCCATTGTATCTTTGTATGCGCTGATCAGACGGCAGACCGCACATTGGTTGCCATCAATATGCAATAGCGAATACTAAACAAAATACGACGCTTTTTCATTTGTATTTCTTTCCTCATCTCAGTTTTCTAAAGTCAAAGCGCGATCATGGCACTTTCAGTAAACATTGATTGTAGCTTGACTGCATCATTAAACCAGGGTCGAAAGCTTAAAAAACAACGACGCGAAAGGACAAAAAGCTTTTTGTGGTCGTATGAGCCTCCTTAAAATTTCGACAAGGTATGCACTTGTTCTAAATTTAATCAGCTATCTAGTTTGCACTTCAAGTTTATAACGGCTTACTTCGAACTTCCACTGCCCTTCTACGTCAACCCATATTGGTATACTTGTAGTAATATAGTGACATGATATTAATGTTTCAGTTTCAGTTAACTTATCCGGTTACCATTACAGAAATGTAGACAGCTCGCTAATTAAGTCTCCGCAGATAAAATTTTCTTGAACTAGAAATTTTATCTCACGTTTCTTAGAAATAGAATTCAACATCGTCCAAGATATAAAATATGTCATACACAGGCAAGTTCCCTGCATTTTCTTGTAGTCGACATCCTTCGATAATTTGTTTTATCTAGCATTTGTTTAGTGCAAATAAGTTTTATTAGAGAACTAGAATTTGCGATATGAAAGAAGAAGGCATTAAACCTGAAGAAAGAACACAGCTGACAATTACAGTTACTCATCTGACTTCTTACTCTTAGGGTCTTCTTTAGAGTTTAGGTCAATATCCGTCATATTCTAATTTTACCAGCATACTTCAAGCTTCAAGAAAATTATGCACCACCCGCGACAATCGCCATTCAGCTTAAACAGCTCGCTCATGTTTGGGGTACAATGCTGATAAAGCTAATTTTCATTTTTCCTTTTAATAGCATTTATTATAGTCCCGATGCAAACACCTGCGCACACTGCGTGCACGTGCACTCATGCACGTGATTCTGACAATTACCAAGGACGTATCCAGCCCAGAATATGATGTTTACAAATTACAACTACTTTATCCCACAGCTTCATCTAGTCACCACCGCCGTACTAGTTGCACATGCTGCAGCTGGTTGTCGTGTGTCGGGGAGTAGTTTTGAGTATTCTCCTTTTCTGCTTCTAGTCACTGATGATCATGGTAGTCTTCTGCCTCAGCCTTCAAGTTCTGGTTCCTTTTCTACTTCAATGTGCGCTCGATTGTGTGCTGCCGGACGGGACTTTTAGGATGCCACTCTTACCTTAATTAAAATATGACACTCTAACTCTAAGATAAATGATAAAGAATTTTCGAAAAATGTCATCCGTACTAGGACAGCTGCGAATTGTTAGGCAGTAGATATCTAATTGGATTTGATCTGTTCAGTTGTGTAAATCTGCTATTTTTACTTTTCCGTTCCTTCTCCTAATTGCAGAAAAATATTTCCTGAGAAGCACATAGTGCTGCTTTAAGTTTAATGATTTATTGTTAATGTTTGTAGTTTAGATACTTTTAAGTGGGTTTGAGAATTTAGGCGTTTTTCCTATTATCACTTTGAGTTTGATTTTAATGCTAGGCCCAGGAATGCCGTAGGTTTAAGAAATGGACCAAAGTTCTACAAGATTCGGTCGCAGTAAAAGGGCCTATAAATATATCAACTTTATGAGGTATCGCACTTTTAAAACCAACAGAGGTAATTGGAGGTATGTCGCGCCGCAAAATGCTGTTTTGTTGTATGTGACACAAACTTTACTTTTAATACTTTTTGATCAATGAAATCTTCTCCCAGTAAATTTTCAGTTATTTCTACTAGTAATCTTTTTTGTGTTTAACTTCTAAAGCCTCTGTAACTGAATCCAGCTGTCACATTTGTCTGTTGTTTACTGCCGAAAAATTTTGTTTGACTTTTGTCGGAGATCTCATACTTTCTAGTCCACTTTTGATTAAAAGCTGAATAAATTTCTCGTTCATAACTCAACTAAGATCGCAAGAAGCCATTTAAGAAAATGAATAATGCTTGGTAATTTTCTGACATTCCTAGTCCTACTAATCTGGACGTCATCACCGGACACATCTATAGGCTCATTAATGATTGATTAATTAATTAGATGACTGAAGAAATACACTCACATAATAATGCGGGTAACCTAACGAAACGATCATGCTTTTAGGAAACAATCTGGTCCCTGGAAAATGTGGAACCCCCTTCTACCATCCCCACACACTCCCCAATACTCAGTCTCCGTATTCTGGATCTGCCTTGTGATCCTGAGCGGGAGTCTCTTCAACCTACTCCTGCTGGTTACCGTGATAAAAACCAGATACGTGTCAGGCCACGCCAGCGGAGTTCTCCTCCTAGCCCTCTGTCTGGTTGACCTGTACGTTGTGTTCCTCTCAGCTCCACTCTGTCTCCTCTCCACCCTCCAGCAGGGACACTTGTTCGGGCAGTTCGGGTGTCTGGTTACCGGGTATCTGGATAACGCTGTAACTTTTATTGGACTCTGGTGTATCGCCTCCTCCTCCATAGACCGCCTGGTTGCTGTCTCTCAGCCACTTTTGTATAAACAGGTCGTCAAAAAGGGACGAGCTTTGTTGACACTTGTCTGTATTTGCCTTGTTAGCGCTGGGGCATCCTCCCTGATCTTCTTTGCAGATCAAACATTCAATATGTGTTCATACGATTCTAGTCAACCCGGGATATTGGACGTCAATGTGACAATATCGCACATTGGTGAGACTGAGAAGGACCACTCTTCACATCGATCAAATCTTTACGCTACAATATACCAAGTACTTCACTCTGTTCTTCCACTCTCCATTTCTCTTATCGCTTACATCGGAATCTTTCTCGCAGCCAGAAATCTACGGACCAGAGAGCTGGCAAGGAAGAAAGTGCTGGACAAAATGAAGAGAAGAAGAACTCAAAGGAATCAAGATAACAATGAGATTGAGCAGGTCAACTCTTCCATCGAGTCAGGGATAGATATGGCAGGTTCTCTTACCTTCTCAGAGATATCAGACAGAGAAGATCAGGACCTTCCGATTGAGAGGAGATCCACAACTTCCAGCAACAGAAAGAGCATGGTCGTCAACAACGACAAGGACAGGAGATCGAAAGGATCGATCAAGTTCGGCAACACTACAGTCTTCATGGAGAGTCTACACAACACCTTCTTCAACTCGAACCTGATGGAAGAGCTGAACAGACTCCACGAGGACTACTTCTCGCTCTCCCAGGAGTTTGAGACAGCTAGGACCGACACTACGGATGATATGGAGATGGATGATCCTTGTAATTGTATAACTATCGACCCGGAGTTCCGGGCAGTGGAGACCGTCACCCAAACAACGATACCGATCAGGAAATTTCACTGGAAGAAACGTCAGAGAAGTGTCACAGCGTTGGAGAAACTGCAAATAAAGACTGCTGTTTTACTGGCGGCAGTTGTTATGGTGATTGTTGGATCTCACATTCCTACGTTGATGTTCGAATTGTCCGGACGAGAGGAGCCGATAACCGGCAGATTTTCTCTGCTCCTCCCTCTTGTTGTGTACTCCGTCAACCCCCTCCTCTTCGGGTTTCTCAACAACACTCTTCGCAGTAAAGCTATCGAGCTTGTCACTAAGATCTTCAAAAAACCTGACAGCCAGGCTGTGCTGGACAGCTCCAATGCGGCAACTAAGAGAGATAGCATGGCTGCTTTCAGGCGAATTGGCCGACGGATAAGTGTACAAGCTGCACTGCTGAAGGAGTTTAAGATAAAACGATTAAACTCGGCAGCGGTCGGACCTTTAGCGATCTTTCGCACTTCGGATATTTCCATTTTGAGTCAACGATCGGTGATCCGAGATCAAATGACCCTCAAATATTTCGAGACAAATTTATGATCGACATGAGAATGAGATTCTTAGAATGATTCCTAGAATGCTTGGTGATATGATCTCCATGTTGACTTTGATGATGTGGTTATGTTTTTTCCAACATTATTGGATGAGATCAATGTGAGTGAGTTTAAGATATTATAGGAAAAAGCCTATCAGTATCATTAGACTTATTCATAGATCTTTTATTCTAGATTGAATTAAGTTCATGAATTAGATAAGAATTTAAAAATTAATTGTATACTATTACTATAGAGATGAAACTGAATTTAAAGTCATAATCTTAATGATGATAACTATATTTATAGATAAACTACTTACCAACTCTATAGCATCAGAATGTCAAGCCTACGTCAACAGATGAAATTTGTATATTCAAATGAACTTATTTCCGTGATAAAATTGTGTATCAAAACTTCTGAATTTCTTAAAATTTATTTATTGCATTACCATTAGGATTTGTAAATACCTTTGTGTAAATCAGTTTTTAAATTTGATTTTAACAGCTGTAGAGTAATCATTTAACATTTCCTGTGCCTAGGTTATAATTTAATTATCCATCAGTTGTTCTTCGCTGGGAAAATGCCTTTAAGTTTAATAGGTGCAAATTACAAAGATTATGATAATTCAACAAAACGGACTAATTTAGTAATTTGCGGAATTCTGACTTGTTCCGAAATTTATCGAGTGTTTTCAAATCGATTCGGTAAAAAATGAACTAAATTCAGCTTACACCCATGAATAAGATCCGGAACATTTTGCCTGGTCAACCCTTCATGGATTCGTATAGCGTATATCATAAACCATAATTCTTCAAATCAATGGAGTATGGTTCTAACTACCAGTACCATGGATCAATCTCTGATACCTCACTCGCTGCTTCTGTTTCATCGGCATAAGAAATTAAAAAGTTTTTCTTATAAAAGTATAGACATTTACAACTAAGGTGGTAATCTAAAATCTTTCTCTAATCTAAAATCTTTCTCTAAAATTTTTCTCTACAATAGGTACCAGGACTACCAGGGCGTTGAAGTCCTGCAGTAAAGCCGGGACAATTTTCCTCTGCAGAAGCAGAATGTCTCCTGCACGTTCTAATCTACCAATCAGAGCTAGAGAATGTACCTGCAGAACAAACTTAATAAAAATCTAATACAATTCACGAAGTCAGACAAGCCCTAAATGAATTGATTCATTTCATACGGAGAAGTTCGCATGTTGTTTCGGTATAATGATTATTCAAGCAAACGTCATGCAGCTCCGCTGGTCTCTCGTGGAACTGGAAGTAGGGGCGGCGTTTTGTGATTGCGCAATGTCAAGTCGAACGAAAACTTAAATTCCAGTTCCTGATCAGTTCCAATGAAAGGGCTATGACTAAAGTTTTATAGTTCTCCTTAGAAGTAATGAAAGAGTGGAGAGAGGAAAGGGGAAAGTTAAAAGAAAGAGGATGGGGATATAAGTAGGAGACAGTGAAGAGAAAAAAGATGAGGGATGACAGAGGAGACACGAAAGTGGAGAGAGAGAAAGTTAAAAGAGAGAAAAAGATAAGAAAGGAAAATGGCGAGAGAGGAGTTTAGAAAGGAATGTGGAGGAAAGCGTGAGTGAAGAGAAGAGAGTGGAGAAGGAAAGAAAAGACTGGAGGAAAGTAAAAGAGAAAAAATATTGAGTGGAGAGAATTAGAAGGGAATGGATAGAGGAATATGAGAGATGAGTGAGTGAAGAGAAGGAAGTAGAGAAAAGAGAGAGTGAAGAGAAGAGAGGAATGGATAGAGGAATGAGAGATGAGTGAGTGAAGAGAAGGAAGTAGAGAAAAGAGAGAGTAAAGAGAAGAGAGGAATGGATAGACGAATGTGGAGATAGGAGTTAGTGGAGGGAAGAGTAGAGAAAAAAGAAAGGAGTGTGAAAGAGAAGGAGAATGTTGAGTGGAGCGATGAGAGAGCGGAGCAAGGGAAAAAAATAATAGACGACGTGAAAAAGTGATGATATTTTCAAAAGAATCTAAAACTATTCTAGGGGATAAAAATTTAACTACCAAATATTGAGATGCGGCCTTTGGCTGCGGGACTCAGCTATTGATGAGTATTACTATTAGGTAATACATTGATAGTTATATTTAAAATGTCATGAATGAACAGGAATTGAAGCTTTCGCAGGAACTTGTAAAGTGAATGACGATGCTACTAACTGTCGACTCAAACGATTACCTGTCAACTTGTGTCCTCTTCCATGTGACGTCACATTATCTCACTCTTCTGTTACGTCACAGCTTTGTTTATCCCCTAAAAGCAAACCTGTCATATAATTGCACTGCTATATGCATATGTATGCGATTATTCTAATATTTTATGATATTTATTATCATTATCGCTATAATATGGTCATTTCGGATCAGAGGTGAATGGTCTGTGATAATCATAGTTATTGACATGACGTGAGCAAAAAGAGAAGATCTGGATAATAGTATCTCGAAAATATTCTACCAGAAAGTTCGTACAGAATATACTGATAAAAACGATCATTGCATTTCTATCAAGATGTCTGATGAGACTTTCGTAACCGTGCGCTGTTAGTGTTACATTTAAGCGATAAACTTGTGTTTCGTAATTTACCATTACGAAGCTGTTTTGTCACGTGAGTCAGTCTGGTAGGAACATTTACTATTGATCATGATCACGCTTCCGGTTCTTCAGTTGTGCGCTATTTTACCAGTCCGGAAGGAAGGACAGAGATTTTCCTGAAATGTCCCGGCAGTTGGTCGGTCCGTCTGTGTGTCACGTGTTCGGGCGACCAAACTGCCGGAACCCATGAGTACCGTCTTTTTTTATTTTGGCCATTATGCTTTTTTGGTGACCAAAAATGTGCCAACAATGGTTCATTACATAAATATTTTTTGACGCACTGGACTTACGTTAATTCGTCCGGAAATTTCTTTTGCTCTTCTCAGAGTTTTCCGATTTCTTTTTCAGACGCTAGATGAAGTTATAACTGTATTCCACCGGGTTTTTCGTCGCTGCATAAATGCATGATGATCATGATAAAAGATCAACTCTTGTTCGAGCTATTTCTCAATGCAACTCTCTTCTACATAAAGAACAATTTAGCTTGAAAATTGGTGGTTTGAATTCGAATTTAAAATCGTTTGGCTCCTATTGTTCTTCAGGTACAACATCAATCGATGCAATTCGAGTTCTTTTGCTTATCAAAGCAAGTTCTTGCTTTGATCAACACCAAATTCTCTAGGCCTTTCTTGCAAAATTTATGAATTGCGGCAAAAGGGTCATATAGTTTGGTGAGTGGGGCAATTGGCGTTATTGGCGCCAATGGATCCACACAATGAAACAAATGGATGTTCCATTGGCACCAATGGCGATCGCCGTTGGCGACCATTGGATCCATTATGATGGATCCAATGAAACCACTCGATGGCGATACCTTTTTCACAATCACCACTCAGTGTGAATGGATCATTTGGAATTTTAATGGCGACAATGATAATGGCGACAATAGTACCGACATATGGCACCAATGGCGACATAAGCACCTATGGTGACAATAGCACCTATGGCGACAATGGTGATAATGGTACCAATGGCAATAATAATGGCGATAATGGCGATAACCAGGAAATAATTATGCCGGATTATAGTCACTGACGACAGTGGCACCAATGCTGTGACAGTGGAACCAATGGCGATAATCAGGAAATAATTATACCGATTTATTGGCATTGACGCTATTGGTGCCACTGTCATCAACGCCGATAACTTAGTACAAAATTATCTAATTTATGATGAATATTTCCTTATTATCGCCATTGGCGCCATTGTCGCCATTGTCGCCATTAGTACCATTGTCGCCATTGATTCCATTGTCGCCTTTGGTACCTTTGTTGACATTGGTACCATTGTCGCCATTGGCACAACTGACGCCATTTTTGTGGTATCTTTTTTATCTTTGTCTGATTGTCGCCATTGGCGCCATTGTCGCCATTGTATTTATTATCACAATTATCACCATTGTCGCCATTGTTGTCATTGTCGCCATTGTATTCATTATCACCATTGTCGCCATTGTGGTACCTTTGCCGCCATTGGAATTCTAAATGATTTATTCACTCGAGTTGTGATCGTAAAAAAGGTATCGCCATAGGATCCATTATAATGGATCCAATGGCGCCGATGGAACACAACCATTGGCGCCAATGGCAATTGAGACCACCATTGGCGCCAATGGAACATCTATTGGCGCCAATTGCCCCACTCACCAAACTATATTTACTTTTTACCTGAATTGCTCATCATGTTCAGAGTCTTCGACTGTGTATTTATGGTTAAAGGCTATTGAAAATAATAATTCGTGTTGGAATGTATGTAATGCCCATATACATGGGCACAGGAAAATTAAACAAAGTTAGAATTTTAAGTGACTTATTGAACATGCTTATTGACTATTGTAATTTTGAGCATGTCATTTTTGGCATTCAATTTGCACAATGGCAAATCAAACATCTCGTTATAACTAAAACTTTTGCAGACACTGCAGAAAAGTTTTCACTTAACCGGTTTTTATGGGTCCATTTTAACTGCAGCCGACAAATTGTGATGGGATGCCGGAGCAACAAATAACACGCCGGCAAATGAATTCCGGTCGACTTATTTCTACTTTTAGCACGGTTTATTCAGCTAATCAGCTACCAAACTAAAAAAACAGTCCGTGACTTAAACATGAATACCTGTGTGAGTCTATTTTGAGAAGTGATCAGTATCCGTATATTTCTAGGAGGTAGGAACTAACGCCTGTCACCTTGCCCCTCATTAGCACACTCTCTGAATGTGATGGCTCCAACTTTCCCGGTCCTTTATTGTTGCTAAATCCGATCTGTAAGTGTGACGCCCTTGCAATGCATAGGATTGCACAATGTATGGGATTGCAATGTATAGGATTGCAATGCATAGGATTGCAAAATGTATAGGATTGCAATGTATAGGACCGCAATGTATAGGACCGCAATGTATAGGACCGCAATGTATAGGAGTACCGCAATGTATAAGATTGCAATGTATAGTATTGCAATGTATAGGAATTAGGATTGCAGTATAGGATTGCAATTTGCAATGTGTAGGATTGTTACGACAGGGGCTGATTGTTTTGCTGTGTAATAACTAATATATGTGTGATATATAATAACTAATATATGTGTAATAACTAATACATGTGTAGCGACGTTACACGCGGTACACGAGATCTGTCTGTAACTCTGTACGTGACTGATATTATCACGTGACTTTACACGTGCGCGCGTGCGTGACTGCGTGAGATGACGTCACCTAGCTTAGCGGTGGCCTGAGCGTGACAAACTGGTTTTTAGTTTTAACTTAGTAGCTTTTGCGCTCTGTCTACTTGTTGTTGCTCATTTCGGGCCATTCTTTATCTGATCCCCAATATTCAGCATTGAGTGCTTAAGATTAAATTACGATGTACTACGATTTTAACCCATCCATTTAATTTCACCGTTCTATTTCAATTCTACATCCTACATCGGTTTCAGTGTTTATGCAGTATTGTGTTAAACCGTTTATATGCCGTGTAGTGTGTGTTCTATAGTCAACGCCCTAAAAAGTGATCACCAGTGTTCCTGTTCGCTGTGAACGTAATTTTGTTAGGATCAAGGTTAACTGTAGTTTTGAGTTTCCACCAAGACTGTTGACTGCTATACTTGATTATCCAGCTAACTGCTCCCTAAATGTCATGCATCACTAGCATTTTAAGTACAAAGAGGCGGGACAGCTTATTTCTATCAATGACGTAATTACCATTAGGAAAGTGACTTAAGTGAATATTCAACCAACACACACTGGACACATACACACACACACTGCACAGACACCTGCACCCTGATTACCTCAACTGTCCGGTAAGTGATGTGGGTTTATTTCACCCAACTTTAAAGTTGGTCTTCCCACCTTCCCACAGTGGTTCCCACACTTCAGACCCAGCCGCCCTGCAGCTCCAGACTCAAGTTCCAGACATGCTTCTGCGGTGCAGTGCGCTCCCTAACGCTAACTCCCTAACGCTTGCGCTCCCTATAACGCCAGCTTATCCTCGCAGAATTAGGTTAGCACTGCACCACGTCGATCTGAACCACAGTCGTTATTCAATTTATCATGCCACAGTGCTTAGCAGCCGTGAAGGTGCTGCTACAGTGGCCTATAGTTTATATAATTAGCTGATTTAAGTTTTTTGTTGTGACCAGATGTGAGCAGATTCTTGACTCTCGTGATAAATTTGTCAATTTGTAGGCGAGCTTTTGTTTCTTTGTATCCTCCTAAAATAGTAGCTGTTTTTATTGCACGTGCAATTGATCATAAATAATGTCGTACTCAACTCAATTATGAGATGATTATGACTCAACAATGAACTGTGGCCAGTTCTTTATGGGCTTACTCATAGCGCCGAATTTCATTCGATTACTGTTCTGAAATTATTGTTGAAGTGCATTGCTTTGAATTCAACCTAAATTAGGGGCCATCATTGTTTAACTTAAAAAGAGACATTCCAAAAGAGACACAGTGCGTTTTTTAAAAACTGAAGAACTGAGAAATCTCTTTAATATTTTAACATAGTGCAAATGTATTTCAGTCAATGGTATAATTTATAGTAAAAATTTTTAACGGTAACTTAAATGTTGAAACAGTATAAAATCAAATCACAAACCTATCATATCTTGCAAACCGTTTAATATTGAGTGTCAATCTTGTTATCCAGCTTTTACTGGATCTTATCTTCTGAGGCCCGACAGACGGTTTGATAAACTAAAAAGCACAAGTAGGCTGCTGAAAGTTGAAAACCGCTGTGAGCACCTTACTCCCCTGGTTGACTTCTGTGGAATTGAGGGTATGTCTTTTACCCTGTGAATTGCAGTTACGTTGATCTATTAATAAAAATCAAAGTACCAGCTGTTGAGCTGCCTTGCAATTCTACTATTTAATCTTGGATCCTTTAATGCCTTAATCGGAAAGGGTGGCAAAGAATATTGATTTTGCTCCTACTATTCAACCAATATAGCAATATGAATTGTTGCACCGACCAGTATAGTAGAAATTATACGGTGCGGCTGGCTTTAGAATTTATAATTTAACTTCTCTGTTGCTTAATATATATTGCAATAGAGCATGCCCGTATAAAACCAGTATAAACCTGTAAAACTAGTTAGACAAGTTATATTTAGAGAATATTTAAATGTCTGAGAAACAGATCTAGATTATGGTAACTTTTCTCATTTTGATTCGTGTTCCCTTAATTTTGAAAGTTAAAATTTTCATCAATTCATGATCCTGTTTTATCACACTGTAATGTCTGAACTTTGAGTAGAGGTATCCGAAAATCTAGTAGGGGTGTTACAAAAATACATCATCTGCATTCTGCACACAATAATTCAATAATTCACTTATTTTTACAGCGAGCATAGTGCATGCAGGGCGGAAAGAAGGTGTGTCAATAAATTAAGCTGTCGATACACATTAACAATGGAATGTGGCACATTATCGCGACGATTTTCCCGTTCGTGCCCAAGTGTGTCACCTGTGAATCTCGTCAGTGAAGGACACATAACACCACACATATCAATAAGAGCTGTCTAGATTGCCGCGTTATAAGCTAAGTGAAGAGTGCTATTGTCGTGCTATCGTTGGCAATTTCGTTGTATTGTAGATACAACGATTATACCGATAGATAGTACGAACTAACCGATAAAGTAAAGGTTGCCACTGATCTCAGTATAGCTGTTTTGTTTTGGGAAACATTATTCATTGTGGTGGGAAAAAAGAATAAAACATAAAAAAGTCCTTGCGACCATTTTGATATATGATGTTTTAGCTGACGACGATCCACACATGTTTATTGAAAGCTCCTGCATCAACAAACTCGTATCTATTTATGTCTCTCAACTGCCTAACAAATGTGACCTTTAAGTCCTAATCATTATAGCCTGAGTGTGCTTCTCTTCTGACCACCAACATCATCTAGCCTGAGTCTAATCATTGACTACTAATATATAATCGTGTTTATGGAGATTGATCATGTCGTCAGGACACTTATCAAACTGTCCAGCCAGCACGTGCTTTTTCTAGTGATTCAGGATGACACTTACTGTGATATCATCAAGAAGACTACATTAGCAGTGAGCACTGACATAGTACAACCTGAGTACTGACACAGTTCTAGTATGTAATCATTCCCAGTACTATAATATGTAATCATTCTCGTCAAACTGTCAGAATGATCAAAGCCGCGTCTGCACAATTCGTGGGTGTTGTGTTTCAGTCGACGTGTCATTGTTTATCGCTGGCTATATGTGAAACAATTGCAATATTCGTATCAGCAGTGTATTAGATAAACGCCTGTTTTTCTGCTCTCTGTCATTAATCAGTGCACCAGTTTGTAATATTAGATTTTAATTACAAAGAGAAACATTTTACACTTGCTGTTCTATAAGTAAGAGGGGTATTCACTATTTCACAATAAGCCTGTTTTTTTAACTTGAATCACACGAAGCATAGAAAGTAGCATAAAAAGTTTTTATGCAATCTTCCATGCTTTGAGTGATCCCAGTGGAACGCATTGCCCAATCATAAAGTGCACGTGATTCTATGTAAGAATAACCAGATTGCAGTTCGTTAGATTCTCTAAGATCTGCTTG
The DNA here is from genome assembly GCA_000226015.1 of Mnemiopsis leidyi. Lineage (NCBI taxonomy): Eukaryota > Metazoa > Ctenophora > Tentaculata > Lobata > Bolinopsidae > Mnemiopsis > Mnemiopsis leidyi. The sequence goes on along the minus strand of JH152752.1, from coordinate 131,743 downwards.
GGGCATTATTCTCGCAGCCTGTGTTTCAAAGAGAAGTAATATCATTAGCTAAATTACGACCTGGTTCACTACATTATCCATACGTCCCGCCTCTTCTCTGATTGTGTAGAAACCCCGTGTCGAGGCACCTTTCTATATGTTTATGTAGCTATTTTGCTTTCTCACGGAAATTTATTTTTATAGAAGCTAGTCACATCAGCTGGGAATTTATTATAATCCTGTATCCTCTTCGACGACCGTCCATGATATAATTATCGAGCTAAACTTTTTAAAGCAATGCCAATTCATGAGCAAACTATATAACCAGATGTCACATTTTCTAAAGATTTTAGGAATTCGAAATTCTGTTTTCATTTTTTCCGGGAGTTATCAAATTTTCTATTTTAACAGTCGTAAAGGTAGTGATATTTGCCTGTAGCTTCGTACATGATTGAATAAAGAACGATAAAAAGGTTACAAAAACCTACAAAGATATCAGAAATGTGAGTTGAAACGCATTATGACGTCACACCCCTGATCTTAGTTTTCGTAAATTTTATCCAAAGCTATCCTGCAGATTTTGCAGCTCTGCAGTTTTGCGTCCTCGCAGAGATTGCAAATTTTTGCAAAATTGACTTTACTGACCGAACTTTAACTAAGTAAACCAGGGCGATATTAATCAAGAAATTCTTCGTTTTTTCTTATGAAATTGCTTATCCTAGTGAAATGTGATATATATTCGGGATTAATATTTCAATATTTCAATAATAATTCAAGGTGACTCGTGTAAAGATTGACTCGGAAAATGAATATAAAAGATAGCTTCAAGTTCATCGTCCCTGCACCTTCACTTGAAGTCACCTCCGTAGCTGCAATGCTTGCTTTGATAACCAAATAACCATACTATATTTGCCACGTAAATGCACTGTATAGACTATAGTGCACGTCAATCAATATCCAGACATTAATCAGGGTCATAGACTATATGTGCACGTCAATCAATATCCTGACATTAATCAGGGTCATGTGTTGTGAATAGTTGTGACGATGAAATGTGACAAATATTTCATGTGTTGTCAATAGTTGTGACGATGAAATGTGACAAATATTTCATGTGTTGTCAATAGTTGTGACGATGAAATGTGACAAATATTTCATGCGTTGTCAATAGTTGTGACGATGAAATGTGACAAATATTTCATGCGTTGTCAATAGTTGTGACGATGAAATGTGACAAATATTTCATGCGTTGTCAATAGTTGTGACGATGCAATGTGACAAATATTTCATGCCATACTTGGAAGTTCAAGTATACCCTGGGGAAACCCTTGCATAAAACATGCAGGGATCCTGCAGTTGCAACTTGATATACGTTCGTGTCATCACACTTTCCTCGATATATACGCATCATCATCATGGTACCGCTAATGTCGTCACCATGGTTCAGATTCAAACACGTTGTCACAGCTAACTGCTATCCTGTGTCGTCATCAATCCGGTCAATTGGGCATTTCCGTGTCGCACTACATGTAACCGGAAACTCGATATATATATTTACAGGCACTAGGCAGCTTCTCGCACACAACTCCCGTTCCTTCTCCTCAATTAGAGCTTTGTCCTAGTAACATTGTTTGTCGTTGTCGTTGTGAATCGTTGACGCTTTGCTTGATAGTGATGTATCGGCAGTTGCACAGTTTTCACCTGCAAGTGTCTACATGGATTATAAAACCTGCGTACTTACGAAATTTTCATGTTTCAGTGAAATTTTTAGCGGAAAACGTCTTGTATTAATTTGTGCTTGCCCTCTCAGAGTCAGATATTTCCGTGAAAAACAGCTGCCGTTCATTAGAGGTTACGTAAATAACCATTGTATTGTCGCTGAGTTAGTGATGGAAACAAATCTGACATAAGGAAACAAATTTGGTTTATATTTGCGCCGTTACGTTGATTATAATTTGCTTTATAATTAGATGCTGTCTGTCAAATTGAAATGTGTGCCGTTTTGCCCAGCTTAGAAAAAAAAACTTTTACATAATCGTGAAAGTTACTTCTCAAGCTGGGCGACACATAAGTGCAATCTTATAAATCTTTATCTTCAATTTCATAAATTATAATGTAAGGTCGATAGTAACTTCCTCTGACTATCTGGGCTGCAGTTATAGTTCAGTAGTTCATTACATATCAACGACATCGAAAAATTATAGCTTTTTGGAGTAACCCATATGCATGCTTTATCGTACTCAACTGGCGCCATATTTCGCTCAATAAGTAGAAATATACCTAGCAATTGAATTGGCTAATATACATATTGATGTATAAGGCTATAACATTGCCGTGAGAAACTAACTGCTAAATCGGCCAATTGCGTGCCTCCCTTGTTGCCAGACGTGTTGATAAGTACATTTGCTTAATTGCAAATTAGGATTTATAAATGTGTATAAAATTGCCGCGGGAGCATGGTTGGATGTTGGTACATATACTTATTATATATACCTGTCTGTCATGCCGGTTATGAGTTATGCCATGCCGGTTCCTCGTCTGTGATCCAACAATATGTCAAGCATTTCCAAGTATTAAACCGTACAAGAAACCTAACTATCGGCGATTTCTTGGTATCCCATAGCCTGCAGTTTACTTGACTTTTGTGTTTTTCGGTTATTTGTAGCCGTGATTTGAAAACTGGCTACATTCGTGTATTGTTATAAATAGCCGTTTCTGTATGTTTTCTACGAAGAAGCGCACTGTTCCGAGGATTTACTTTTGAGCAATCCCAGGCCATGTAGTCTGCAGTTAATCTAATAATGTATGGTATGTAAGTTTAACTGTACCGCATTCCATTGATCATGATGTCTGTCTCGTAATCGCTGCAGATAGCAGACTGTTTATCTATACTACGTTACGTATTATATTGTATAAAACAATGTATCCATACCTGATTCAATGTATTTTGTCGGGCAATGGAGATTTTGAACGCGCCATTTTGCTTCCTTTAAACAAGTTTAAGTTAATGTTGGTATCAATTTCACGCAGCCTCGTGTAAAATGTAACCCGACCGCGATAACCTACATATACGCAGACACTGCAAATGCCTAGATTTGGACTGAAGCCTCAGTTCTGCATTATAAAGCTATAATAAGCTGTCGGTTATAGAGCGCGCTGTCCATCCTCATATAGGATATTGGGATATGCTATTCATGTTATACCGTACATTGTTCATGAAGCGTACAATCACGGTGTATATACACTGTGTATAGTTGCTGTGGGCGTGTTGCTTGTCACCTATAATTGCTATGTATTGCTACTGACGCGCTTGGAGCCGGCAATAAATTATATTTTTCCAGGGGTTAGCGGCCCGCTAACTTAGCCCGCTAACTTAGCGGGCGCGGTTTATTTGACATTGTGGGCAAAGTTTCGATCGTATTATCCTGATTTGAGCTGTACTGTATTCACGTTTTGGAGGGATCTGGTAAACTCGGTTTGTTGGTGTTGAGTGTTGACTGGTCCAGTGATGTCATTGTCGCATTAGTCCTCCAAAATCATTATATATACCAAGATATGTCAGCACTATGTTCAAAGTTCTGTTTTGCGGCTGCGGCGTGTCAATCACAAATTTCTACTCAAACTGTTGCAGCATCTGCTTAAGTGTGAAGTTAACGTTTGGTCATATTCTTGGTTTTATATCTGTCAATCATCGCCACAAATCCAAAGTAACTGTAAACATCAAGTGTTCGTTTAAGTTTGCTGAATCGTTTTGTTCTCGAACTTCGGCCTGACTTAGATTTCTCTCTTTGCTATACATAGGTTGAGGTACCTCTTCCGGCTTCCCAAATAACACTCAATTACTCTCTTTGCTTCGTCTATCTATTTGTGTTTTATCTATTTGTGTTGCTTACACGGCGATGCTACTTGCTGTTATTTTATCCGGACAATTAATGCCTGTCAAATTGCATTTGACATTCGCACTGGATTAACTGATGAAAAAGGGCGTGTTGTCTATTTTTGCTTCAGTTTAGGTATAAACATAGATTATCTGCATGTTAGCGTGACAGAACGCCTTATGGAAGAATCGTTGTACATTGTACAAGTTAACTTTTGGGTTACATGAAAAGTTGGAAATTACAAAGTTGTGTGGGCTGCAGCTTCAATACCAGTAACCGATTCAGGAAAAGCCTGGTCAATGAAGAAAATGTAGCCAATTTAGCAGCTTGTTAAGAGCTACGTGCTTGCAAATCTTGAATTAAACAAGCGCTGCTAGTATATATTTAGGAACTTGGGCGTATTTGAGTTTTGTGACCGCTGTGCACTTTTATAAATCCGGACTTGTTTAGGATTATAAAGGAGCAATATGACAGAACCCATTTGCTTTTTATATCCATAAGACGTTCAGTCTCTCTTTTGCAGTTTCTCCATTCAATCTTTATTTAGCTTTACCTTAATGCCATGAATATGGCTGGTGATTGTCGTCTCACCGTGTCGGCTTAATTGTATCTTATGTTAAGGATATAAAAGTTAATTTAACAAAATTAATGAGCCTATTTTATCAGTTTATATCGCATTTTCGACATAGTTCGAGGCTACAAATCTGCTCGGCTAATTATTCGTTGTTATTATTCATTATGTCAGTCAAAATCAGTACACTTTTTCCCACAAACATTATCTACAAGCGAATATCACTTAGTACTGTTGGGTTTTAATTGTTTATAGTCTATGTTTTTTATCATCTAGTCAGTAGATGCAGGCTTACAAAATAAGATGATAAGAATTATTAATTTTGCATGAGCAATTTATAGATTGTCATTCACTTCGACAAATTATCTTAACCCGTTCGCCCCCGTGGAAAAATAGAGGAAATATTAGAATATCAACCGTCACCCAATTACCCTATTTATTCTAATTATTGAGCCATATTGCATCGGAAGCTCGTGATAAGACATTGCTTCCTGCCGGTAGTAGGTTTGTGTGTAAATGGCTTTGTTTTGGATCAGAGCTTTAGTTTTCGGTCGCCCTTCCGCCGTTCAATTATACTATTTTCGGAAATTTTTGTGCCTTTTTATACCTGTAATTGACGAGTCTCCATAAAATACGTAGACCTGTTCAAATTAAGTTTATTGAGTGATAATTTTCTGATAATTATCATTATGTGCGATTTGGACCGCCTGCCACTAGAACATTCTTTTCTATACTTCTTGATCTTTAACGGATAGGAAATGTTCGTTTCGCCGTTCCGCATTCGCAGAGCTTTTAAACTCGACTCAACTTTTAATTCAACTACTCATTGTATAAACTTTGTCCGATTCTGAAATTTACTGACTGCTTCATGCCAATACTAATAGCACACTTCATGCATTCACTTATCAATAGCAGCTATGAAACCGCAGATGGATTGCTAGACCTGTTTCGGGTCTGATTAGTTTAACTTCAGTCTGCTTGCTTGAATCTGTGCTCAGATTTAGAAAAAGATATATGTAGAGTATATCCCGTCAACGTCTGGCCAGTGTAATGGTTCGCTAACCACACTTTTTAAACCCTCGTCTAGTTCTATAATAGAACACGTCACTGTAAGAATCTATGAATTAACGGACGTACAGCGTGGCAGTATGCACTCTTATTTTCAAGATTTTCAGCACGGGGCAAGGGCGAGGCCGGCAGAAGCGCACCCCCGGATTTTGTGAAATGTTATAATTTGTTTCAGCAACAGGCACTTTAATCTATTATAAAAGGTGAAAGCGTCAAATACGATGCAATCCCGTTGCAAATAAGTAATAACGTCAAGAGCCACATGTACTAGGTGGTCAACAAAAGAATCTGAGTCGTATCCATATACTTTGAAGTTTGATTGCGGAGAAAGGTTTGGGAGCGTATTTTGGTGATTTTTACGCACACAGCGTGCCATTCAAGATGTTTTTTTTGTTATATTTTATGTGTTGTGTTTTCAGTCGTTCTACTAATCTACTATAGACTTATAGATGATAGGTTGCTTCAGTTTGGATTGGATTAAGTAACATGAGTTACACAAACCCTAACACTATAAGTCTAACATTTAAAAAAGACGTAGAACTAAAACTTGTACAAGAACTGAAACTAACACTAACACTTACCCAAGAACTCAAACTAACACCAACACTAACACCCCATACTCATTAGGAAGGCGGTTCCCGCACACACTCACCCCGTGTGAAGGCGATCAGGCTAGTGAGAGTATACTAAACTCGAGGCATGGACAACGGAACTAAAATCTTGGAACTTAACCTTCAAACAGGTACAGATTCTTTACGTTTTTACTTTTCTCTCGAATGTTTTTTACCTTAATTTTTCTGATTTTCCTGATCATTTGTGAACTATGTACTATAGTAATAATCAAACTTTTAAGCTCGTTCTACGTGTGGTTTTTCGGGTCATACAAATATAATTTATTGTACATTATTCCTTATCTAGCGGCAGATAAATTTAAAGCGCAAGTACAGTTCTGTCAAAGCGAGAGGGAGCGGTTTAAGAGGTGCAACTCGCAAGATTCCATCACTTTCTACGAGGAAAAGTTACAGGAGTTCAGATGGTAAGTTTTTATGTTCCTTCCTGGCTTTCGTATTTCGTAATTCGTGACTAAATATTATCATGAAACTGCTTTTAAGATTAGACATAATTTTCTAGATTTTACAGAATAACACATTACTGAGCAAAGTCCAGGAGATTTAGTGTGCTGCAGGAAATTGACTAGAAATTTAAAAAACATCACTCACATCCTGCTTTTTAGAATTTTCTTACCGTAGCAAATTAATCAGTATTACCTAACTGCTGAAGACGAAGGTCAATGTGACAAGAAATTTACGTATGGTAGACCCTCATTAAAACCAATTTTGTGCTAACAAATACGTATTTTCAGGACCATGCTCCAATTGCAGCAGCATTTCGACAAAACCGGAGAAGTACTTAGACTGAAACGCGAGACTGTGTAAGTGTAATTTAGAAACATATTACATATTTCATTAATATATCAATTGTCAATGCCTAGGCAATAATGTGTGACGTCGAATATTATTTGCTGTTCGAATTACACGTGGTTGTTTTATTGAAAACTTAACATTTGTTTACCTCAGATCAGTGCCTGTTGCTGGGGATAACGAGCGATTATCAGAAGAACAACTAGAGCTTGATATTTCTCACATTTCGTAAGTTTAAACCTGATTCTTATTGTTGAAGTCAGTTCAGATAAATTGGAATATAGTTCATAACTAACATTATAATTTGAACTTATCTAGCGCCAATTATTTGCCTATGATTTCCATTAAGTTTCAATCCCTCGATCGTTACCGCCGCCTTAATGACCTACCCTAACAGCTACAACCCCACGACGGAGTCTAAGAAGTCCTACTTCCTGCGTTACGTAATCTGTCTGCCGCTACAGAAACACGTCCTCCAAGAGCAGAAGACGGAGCTCTTTAAGTCGTGCGAACTGAAGACTGTTGAGGGTAAACGTCTCTTTCACTATCCTAGGTATGAATACCTGATGGTAGTCTCGAATCTCAATCTTATGGCAAATTTTGAATGCGCTAGTTTAATTAGATTTAGTTTTACTCAGATCTAGTTTTAGATTTTTTCAGATTTCTTTTGATTTTTCTCGATGAAGTACATACAATTAAATGCCGTAACTTAAAACCGTTTTACCCTGACAGAAACGACCCCAAAATCACGGAGTCCCTGAACCGTGGATACTTGACAGTGGAGTTGTACGCTGAGAGAAAACTGAAAGCTCCCACTCTGGTGGGAATACCTCAGAGAATTTCTCTCAATAGGTTCCTGGATGAGCACTCCATTAAAGGTAATTAATCTGCGTTGTCTCAGTGAGATTCTTTATACATACTAGCACAGACTTACATCTTATAGTTATGTAAGGATTCATAGCAGACCATCACGACTCACTTTGAAACATCCAACATGACATGTTTGAAAGTTTATCGTGCTCAGCTGAGTGAAATATATCACCAATTACTTTTCAGGAATGTTATCATTTGGAGACAAAGGAGAATGGGACATCTCGTACACCCTAAACATCAAGAGAGCACAGCGCATCGAGGTAAAATTAAATTACAATACGATAGGCATTAGGTATTCATTGAGCATGGAATTGTCTTATTTCTCGTGATGAACACTGTGATTATAAATCAAGCTTATTTCTCTATGAGGAAGATCGAAGCTTTAGAATTAAGAAGGTTTTCTCTTACACATTGCTGAAAAAATAAGAAATTTCTCTCGTCAGGAGAAAGATAACTTCAAGATGGTCCAAAAGAACTGGATTAGCCTGGCTGAAGAACACAGTCGTATCGCCAGGAGAGCCTCTGTAGCCACGATGAACGCTAGCCCAAACGTAACATCAAGACACCACCACAGGAAACGCAGCAACCGTAACCACCACCGCCACCATCACCACCATCATCACCGCCATCACCATCACAAGGTCAGTTCTCAGTAGTATAAAGTTAAACTGTCATTTAATAGATCGTCTTGGTTCCGCAGTTTTAATCCTTCTTCTTTAACTACAACCATTAATAAATCGATCATAAGATTAGTATGAAACTAAATGTAGAACTAGAACATCTACAACTTGATCATCTAGTTTTGCAACAACGAAACCCAGTCCGCAATTCGTCGAAGTGAAACTGGTAAAATATTTCCATGCTTCTGACAGTCTCTTTCTCAGGTCCTAGAAGAGAAATCTGAAGGAATCACCCTGACGACACAATCGGGCGACTCAGACGACTCGCTCAACAAGAAGAAGTCCGACCGCATCGCAGACCTCCTTAACCAATCAACTGACGAATCAGACGACAATCTGAAGGAGGAAACAAAAGATAGCGTCACGGATCTGCCGAGTGAAAAGTCTGAAAACAAGAACACAACAAACAAGATCAAGAAAACTTTAGCTCGTCGTCTGAGCGGGTTTTTCTGACAGCGGCCGATGTGTTTAGAATGGGAGGACTGGGTTTCTATATTGTAGAGTGTTGTGTATGTACCGACTGTCCCTGAATCTGGGTAAATACTCAACTATACCTGACTATAGTGGGAAAACTTGCGGTATAGGTGAAATTTTTTAAACTATAAGATCATCAACTTACATACAGTACATTCGCAGTGTATAAAAGAAAATATTTATAGATAAGTGCATAGATTTAATATACTAGTGGATTCTTTTTTTGGCATAACTACCTGTACAACTGTTCAAGCTTATCGGATAGGACCCAACGGACGTGGGACAGTCGGAGGGATTTATATTTTTGCTAATATCATTTCATTCGAATAGACCGTTGTCATATGTTTCATACGAGTCATCCTTAGAACGCATAAAATTCATTAAAACGTATTGCACGCTTCACGGCCTAAAAACTCGCTTTACAAGGATTGAATTGGGAATCGGCAAAACAGGAAAAATGAAATTTCTCGACTAAAACTCGGCTTCAATCTCAAACATTGAATGTTTATCAATCAAACATATCATATTATGGTCAAAAGCGTCCAAAATCGTCGATTCAAAATACAATCCTAGCATTGTTTGCTTTTTAGTTGTAAGTGTTGGTTTTTATCGTATTTATTTACACGTTTATAATTTATCTAGATTTATCAAACCCTAAATAGCCAATTTGTATTTGCAACCTGTAGTTCAATAATTATCAATATTTGTGTTTAAGTTACATTTCAAGAAAATTAATGTTAAATCAAGTATTAGCTTCATTAGTCCAAGTGTTAGCTTCATGTTATCTCGAGTACATTTTTTATAGGCATTCAGGGGTTAAATTGCTCTGATTTGAATGATTATAAGACGATGATATATTTGAATTTTGATTTTAATGCGAGATTTTGTAAGGTTTAGGTAAATTGGGAGTCCTTGAATCTCAGCAGACGAATTTTTTTCATAGCATTTCAGCTACTTTCTGTAAAATTTAAAAAACTAGGCACGTTCGATTTTATGAAAATGATTGTTGTTATATCGGTAATATGGTATTGTTATAAATTATGATCTATATTCAGTGGAAGATGTGGTCAAATTTAAATTCAATTATCTTGTAGATGCTTAAAGGGCACATATAACTGAAAGTCAGAGTCTTGCAGTGGTATAGTCTGTAAGTGTAGTCTAAGTCGGCTTATATCAGTAAAAACCATCGTTATTGTTTGGCTCATTTAAATATTTGTTGTCATTTTTTGCAGCTACTCCGTGTAATTTAATCTAAAACTGCATATCACTAATCTGTTTTGGGTATGATTTAACCTGAGGTTAAAAGCTATCAACGCCTATCTACATTTTTAAATTTGGTCTAATTATTTCGTGGTAAGAGAATATCATTTTCAGCCTCATTTTTGTGGAATAGACATTTTTGACTTAATCTTCCATTCTTCCAATGATAAAATAGCATTATCTAGCTTATGCATTCATTTTTCCCAATTTCTCAACAGTAATACTAATACCTTATATTGACACATCATATTCATCTTATAGTAGTACCTCAATTTTCCTGAATTAAGCCTCTTCGGTTTTAACCTTAAATTATCAGGGTGTCATGATGTTGTAACTAAATTTTGTTTGATAAGTTTATAAAACCGTTTAGCAGTCAATCAACAATTTTTTTTTCTTTGTCTATTCGCCGGTGATACCCTGTATGGTATGATATCAACATAAACATAATGTACTGTGCAAATACATTTTGTTCAAAAACTTTGCTAAACTCTGACCATTGAAGTTTTGGCTTTACACCAAAATTTGAAGTGAGGGTTGTCCTCCATTTCAACTCTTTCTAAAGAGTTCGATGGACATGGCAGCCCTTATTAAATTATGGTACGAGAGTGAAATTCAATCTGACAAAGTTTGTCTGAGAGAAATCTTGGGACGAGGAGTTACTAGTCCCCCAATTATTGGGTTCCTGATTACAGAATCTCTTATCAAACCAATCCTAATTTATCATGCCTTGGCCTTGGCTGCAGATCAAATAACCTGGAAAACTTCCGTTAAATCCTCCCCACTTTGGTTTCCGTTTTGATTGCTGAAACTTAACGTTCTAAGTTTTCTTCTTGTTTGTCCGTCATGAGATTGAATGTGCAAGTGCTGGTTTGTCTGGCAATTTTGTCAGCGGTTTGCTGTATGAAACAGCCAGGAGTAGTGACCGTCATTAATGAACAGTTCTTTGAATCAGGTACTATTGAATATGGCGGGGTGCACTGGTTGTCTTATACCACTGGTACTGTTGAATCATGCCGCAATGCTCTTAAATATGTTAGAGACGTGTTAAAAACATGTTCAGGCAAAGTGATTTCAAGTTCAATGCATCATTTAGAACAAAATAACCTTGATATATATCATGGTTTTTATTATACATATATATGATAAAGTTAACTTATGAATGGCAGTTTGACTTGTAATATATTGAACTTGAAGTTGAACTTAAAATAATAGTATCGACTGCGTAGTTTCCTGATTTTTCTGTTTCCTATCGTCCAACTTTCAGAAACGAGGAAGCTGTTTGACGACCTGGAAAAAGATATATTAGAGATGGAAGATGGGACAGTAAAAGGGAAGGATGGTCGATTGAGTTGGAAACTCACAAGGTTTAGAAAAGGATATTTAAGCGATACTTGGCTTAAATACATTAATATGTCCTCATCAGAATTGATAATTGATCTTTTAAACATGGTGTAATACCATTACCAGTAAGCTAGAACTCAGTAAGCTAGTACTCATTAATCTAGTACTCAGTCAGCTAGTAGTAGTACTGAACAAAACTTTTACAGCAAGTGTTCTACAGCTACTTCGATTGTCTGAATTTGTCCGACCCTCAATCGTCATTCAAAGCGAATAGATAATATATGATAAAATGTCGGGAGGGTGCACGTCCTGTACAACAAATTTTCTTGTCTCACGTGGCCGCGCTGCGCGCGGCCACGCCGCCGCGCGCTTCGCGCGCGCCGGAGGCTGCCGCTTCGCGGCAGCAGGGCTATGCAACGTGTAGCAAAAATTTTCATAGTATGAATCAAACCAAACCACGATCAAATCTGAACCCAGGGTAGGAGTGTACGAGTTTGATGGACCAACAACCGACGTGGAGATCTCCAGTAATAACGATCAAGCCGTTTTCACGCTGGAGATGGAGGACGCCTCCATCAAGACGACATTCCACTGGGCAGCCAGCTACGATCTGTGGCTGACAGACATCAAGATCAGCGGGCAAGCTACAGCCAAGTTGTACGAGGTGGACATGACCAAATCTGTAGCCCTGGGTAAAAAAACTAAGTGAAAGTATCTGTATAATGTTTAGGTTAAACTTCATTCAAAATAGTAACATTGAAGCTGAAGTCAGTGACAGTTCTACAATTTTCTGGTAGTCAGTGGACAACTGGACAAGTCCCGATGTTTTAAGCTGTGAGTAGAAGCTGAAGCGTAATTCACAGCACTAAAGTATACCCGCTGCAGACGATCACTTGAAAAGAAGCAATATTATAGCAATAGCATATTGTATTTGAACTACTACTTATTTAATTTGGCATTCTACCGGTTGACTGGTCGTACAACATAGGTATAAGCGACTCGGGGAGACTGGAGCTCGACTCAAGGGACTGTCACTTAGATTCGTGTTGTTCTATGGAGATAGGGGAGATGGATATCAGTGTGTACGGGGGAGCAGTAGCTTGGATCATCGACAAGGTTAGTTTAAGTCAACGGGCGATGCGCGTCTAGAATTTCGCCAGGCCAGAAATGCGTGACAGCGCGTGATGGCCGCGACGCAGTAGGTTATCAACCTACAAAGTTTAAGTAGTACTACTACTAGGGGTTGAGTAGAGACATTGACAAGGAGGCCGGTTTTCCAATTTCCGCGTCTTCTTAAGTATAATACGTCAATACGAATTACTTTTGAAAGTCATGTCAAACACGGTTCATGAAAAACGTTTTCCAATGTATCACTATCATTATTTTGAATACATCTGATATGAATTATAAACCCTCTCAGACAATTGGATGGTGGGAAAGTGAGATAAAAGATATGATCAAAAGAGAGGCTTGCTCGCGAATAGACGACGTCATACACTCTGAACGTAAGCATTCTATCAAATATCATAAGTCCAATGAAATTGTTTGTTAACGACAGATAACGTAAAAACGTCTACATTGTCATTACTCTATGTTTCACTTGTAACATCTCCAGTGAACTCAGCTCTGAATGCCTTCCCAACAACAACAAACATAGTCCACGAGGAGCTCCACTTCAACTACACACTCCTTCATCTGGACGTTGTGGGGGAGTGTCTGGTGGTAGGGATAGACGGTGGTGTAACTCCCGTCCCTGGTGAGGAGGCTGACAACCTGCTCTGCAATGTCACACAAAGTCAGGGTCTCTTAGGAGTTGGAGGTCATACCCCTCTTCCAGGTAGGCTGGGAAGGAAGCAATGGATATGATAGGACAGTAGGACAAGGACACAAGTCACTGCAAAAAGGGGGCATAATGCTTGACGAGATTATATTCGTCTACTCGTTCAGCTTTGAGCTGCGAGATTCGGGTATCACCGCGACAACATCAAACATAATGCCGAAATTGTTCATGTTGCTGAGCCCCGCCTTTTTGAGGTTTCCAGACGATCAATTGCAAACCTAATGATTTCAAAAACTTAGCCTTACGTTCAAGATGAATTAATTATCATCAACTTAATAATAAAGATCAGTCAACATTTAAAAAACAAATTTGCAGCTAGTGATTGCGTGTCTGAGAGCTATGACTTTATTACGAGGATCTCTCACAGTTCAATACAATCACTGGTTGAGTCCGTGTTCCACGCGGGTTTACTTGGATCCTTCAGTCTTGATGAGGAAACGGTAACTCCGTAACTCAGCCGATCTAATGATCATTCAATTTAAATAAACTATATAGACTTAGATCGACATTGTAATGAGCTTCATCTCGAACTTTTATCTTCATTATGATTCAAAACTTTCACACTGGTATCTAAACGTCCTGTAAAACTTCCTATGTTGTTCACAGTTATAGTTACAGTAATAGTTGCAGTTGCTCATAGTATTGCCATTGGTTAAAGTTCGCTTAAGGTTTACAAGAAGCATGTGATACCGATCCTGTACTATGCTACCAATCTTCCCTCTCCTCAGATCCAGAGAATGAAGGTATTCCAACCCGGCTACTTCAGTAGAAGTGAAGACGAACTTCTACAACACTATCTCATCAACGCTGAGGTGAACATTACCAGACCCCCTTCTGCCTCCATCAACACCGAACTTCGCTGTGAGTCATTTTCCAGGTACCACTACCTTGTCTGACTTCGTCCGACCCTCATTCGAATAAAATGGGAATAAAATGACAGGAGGGTGCGCGCTGCCGTACAACCACTACCAAGATTCAGGAATGACCACTCATCACGTATCGATAAATGCATGTGAACTGCTTTTATAATTGTCCTACTCCTAGTACTATTAATCTATTATTATTACTAATGTACGATTAGTAACACTAAATA
>JH152752.1:103850-117255 GCA_000226015.1 Mnemiopsis leidyi | reverse complement strand
CACTGGGCAGCCAGCTACGATCTGTGGCTGACAGACATCAAGATCAGCGGGCAAGCTACAGCCAAGTTGTACGAGGTGGACATGACCAAATCTGTAGCCCTGGGTAAAAAAACTAAGTGAAAGTATCTGTATAGTGTTTAGGTTAAACTTCATACAAAATAGTAACATTGAAGCTGAAGTCAGTGACAGATCTAAAATTTTCTGGTAGTCAGTGAACAACTGGACAAGTCCCGATGTTTTATTTTTAAGCTGTGAGTAGAAGCTGAAGCGTAATTCACAGCACTAAAGTATACTACCCGGACCCCGACCCACTGCAGACGATCACTTGAAAAGAAGCAATATTATAGCAATAGCATATTGTATTTGAACTACTACTTATTTAATTTGGCATTCTACCAGTTGACTGGTCGTACAACATAGGTATAAGCGACTCGGGGAGACTGGAGCTCGACTCAAGGGACTGTCACTTAGATTCGTGTTGTTCTATGGAGATAGGGGAGATGGATATCAGTGTGTACGGGGGAGCAGTAGCTTGGATCATCGACAAGGTTAGTTTAAGTAGTACTACTACTAGGGGTTGAGTAGAGACATTGACAAGGAGGCCGGTTTTCCAATTTCCGCGTCTTCTTAAGTAATTAATACGTCAATACGAATTACTTTTGAAAGTCATGTCAAACACGGTTCATGAAAAACGTTTTCCAATGTATCACTATCATTATTTTGAATACATCTGATATGAATTATAAACGTTCTCTCAGACAATTGGATGGTGGGAAAGTGAGATTAAAGATATGATCAAAAGAGAGGCTTGCTCGCGAATAGACGACGTCATACACTCTGAACGTAAGCATTCTATCATATTCATAAGTCTAATGAAATTTCTAGCATGGTTTGTTAATGACAATGTTATAATACGTCTAGTTCTACATTTTCACCACAAAAGGTTTTTTTGTAACATCCCCACTTGTAACACTAACATCCCCACTAGTAACACTAACATCCCCACTAGTAACACTAACATCCCCACTAGTAACACTAACATCCCCACTAGTAACACTAACATCCCCACTTGTAACACTAACATCCCCACTTGTAAGACTAACATCCCCAGTGAACTCAGCTCTGAATGCCTTCCCAACAACAACAAACATAGTCCACGAGGAGCTCCACTTCAACTACACACTCCTTCATCTGGACGTTGTGGGGGAGTGTCTGGTGGTGGGGATAGACGGTGGTGTAACTCCCGCCCCTGGTGAGGAGACTGACAACCTGCTCTGCAATGTCACACAAAGTCAGGGTCTCTTAGGAGTTGGGGGTCATACCCCTCTTCCAGGTAGGCTGGGAAGGAAACAATGGACATGATAGGACAGTAGGAGTAGGTCAGTAGGACACAAGTCACTGCAAAAAACGGGGGAAGATGCTTGATGAGATTATATCCGTTTACTTGTTCAGCTTTGAGCTGCGAGATTCGGGTATCACCGCGACAACATAATGCCGAATTTGTTGCCGAACCCTGCTTTTTTAAGATTTCCAGATGATCAATTACTCTTACGTTCGCAATTAAATTCAAGAAGCTGGGCGTGGAAGCTATGATAATAATCATCAATTAACCAATAAAGATTAGCCAACATTCTAAAAATCAAATTTGCAGCTAGTGATTGCGTGTCTGAGAGCTATGACTTTAGGACGAGGATCTCTCACAGTTCGATACAATCACTGGTTGAGTCCGTGTTCCACGCGGGTTTGCTGGGATCCTTCAGTCTTGATGAGGAAACGGTAACTACGTAACTCAGCCGATCTAATGATCATTCAATTTAAATGAACTATATACACTTAGATCGACATTGTGATGATCTTCATTTTGAACTTTTATCTTTATCATAATTCGAAACTTTAACACTGATAGTGATGCCTAAACGTCCTGTAAAACGTCCTATGTTGTTCAAAGTTATAGTTACAGTAATAGTTGCAGTTGCTCATAGTATTGCAATTGGTAAGTTCGCTTTTAGAGAACAGGTTTACAAGTAATATGTGATATAGATACTATGTGATATAGATACTATGCTATCAATTTCCCCTCTCCTCAGATCCAGAGAATGAAGGTATTCCAACCCGGCTACTTCAGTAGAAGCGAGGATGAACTTCTACAACACTATCTCATCAACGCTGAGGTGAACATTACCAGACCCCCCTCTGCCTCCATCAACACCGAACTTCGCTGTGAGTCATTTTCCAGGTACCACTACCAAGATTCAGGAATGACCACTCATCACGTATCGATAAATGCATGTGAACTGCTTTTAATTTTATAATTGTCCTACTCCTAGTACTATTAATCTATTATTATTACTAATGTACGATTAGTAACACTAAATACAAGCTATTAAGGTTTCATAATCATAACAATTGGGGGGGGGGGCAACTAAAAAACGCTAAAAAACTCTATCAATTTAGGGAATTTTAGGGTCCCTATTGAGTTGTTTAGATATAGAATTTTGCCTTATTTTGGACCTTTTTTAGTTGCATTATACAGTAATATCTTTAAATCTACTACGTGTCTACAATGCAATTGAATGCATATTAGAATTATTTATTGGAAATCTTCAAAATTGAAAACACAAATAAAGATTATACTTACAGCAATGCATTATCTCTAATCTGCCAATGAGACCTTGGGATACCTTGACAGTGATTTTCAAATGTTTTTTAATCAAATTGGGAAGGTTCAATTATAACTCTAAAAAACTCTAAAAACTCTATATGAATTTTGGGAATTTTAGGGTGATATTGCGTTTTTAGCTATGAATATGATATAGAATTTTAAATTATTTTAGACTTTTTCAGTTGCATAACAGAAATATTTAAAAATTCATTGCATGGTTCACCACAAAATGCCTCTTACAATGATTTTCATATCATGGTTTTTTGATCAATTTCGGAAAATTTAGGCAAAACTCTAGATATAAAAAACTCCCTGTCCCTATTGAGTTTTTCGAGTTGCCCCCCCCACAATTTCAATAGTGGGTAAAGTTAAACTTTAATTTATTATTTGTATTGATATTTTTAGCCGCCTCCCACTTCTAGTTCTTACACTTGCAACTCAAGGTGAACACTGAATTGAAGCACAACAGCGGCTACCCTAAAAGTAAACGTTTGGGTTTTGATAAATTTTACTGATCCAGTTCAACTGATTTACCCTATAAGTATGACACGCTATACGCTACTCTGCAGGTATTGATATGGAGATTCCGACCGAACTAAAACTGGAGATGCTACACCCCAATATGAGCAAGGAGAAGAAGTTGCTGCTTGTCCTGAACACCACCTTCACAGTCGGAGTACAGTTTCAAGTAGCCAAGGATGTGGCGGTTGATGAGGAGGGACGAGAAACCAGTTCCATTAAACTGCAGGGCAAGATGATCCGAGTTCAGTAAGTGTCATTCAATAAGTAAAGTGTGAGTAGTAAGTAAGTGTGCTTCAGTTAGTAGAACTAGAAGTTTTAAGTGCGCTTCAGTAACTGCAACAGTTAGTAGAACTAGGAGTTTTAAGGCTACCAAATATTGCCTTGTTGCTGATGGCTTTTCTGGTCGGAGCGGACAGCTGAGTCGAGGAAAGTGAGTTTCAGTTATGTACTATGAGTATGAACACCTTTTCTTCAAGACAGGGCAAAGATTAAACGATAGGCTATATCGTCTATCGCCTAACTAAACTTAAAGCGTTACTTCTAGCTCCATAGGCAATGTGAGTTGTGATGTCACTTTGACAACGTTACTACCATAACTGAGTTAGTTAGTTACTGTTAGTTACTAACAATGGCACCTATTCCATCAGAACCGCAGTTCACAACACAACGAAGAACCCCGACTACGAAGTCGAAGTTAAACCGTCTAGCGTGGGAACCCTCATCAACCTGATCAGAGCTCAACTGTTACAACCCCGGGTTTACAAGCACCTGGAGAATGGCATACCAACAAACTTTGGGGACGTCTTCGAAGTTGAAGTTCCCAACATCAAGTACTTTGAGGTAGGAGAGGATTATAGGATATGGCACTAGAAGGAGAAATGGCTAGAACAGTGAATTGTATACTAATATAGATAGTGATATGTCACAGCTTGTTTTTAGAGAGCGGCAACTTAGAAAGCAGACGCACGAAAGCGAGGATTGACTTAGACCACCTGTATAATTTCAAATTCAACGCTGCAATGAAACTCGATTTGATGTGCTGTGTATCATTTCAGAACTATGTGGAGTTTGAAGGCATTATAGAAGACTGGGCTGTAAACATGTGATAATACAGCCACCACAACTGCAGACAGCCAGACTACTATAAGAATATTCTAGTGTTCTAACCATTAGAAGATAAGAGTAACTATTATACATTTGGGACTACGAAAAACCTATGATTTGGGACAAGTTGACATTGGGCTCTAATTATTTAATCAATGGCCATTTTTTGACCAATTTAGATTTATTTCAGCTTATAAATGTTTTTAAATGTTAAACCAAATAAAACTCCCAACGTAAGGAATATATAAATTCAAATAAGAAATGTAGACACGATCGCATGTCAATAAATTAACTACAAAATTTTGCATACCAGTTGCTTCTTGATTTGGGCGTCTAATCTTCATATTATTTTCAATTTTGACACTGACGATTTGTTTTGCTTGGAGTAGAGATAGAAAATTTTTATGGAAATATTTCGTTTTCACAGAAAAGTTTCTTTATTAAGGGTGGATGTTAAGATAAACAAAAAAATTAATTGTGCCGTACTTGAAAGATTGAGGTGAATAAACTAGACGCCCAAAAATCTACTTTAATATAACAACTTTTAACCCTCGTAAAGCGATAAAATAGATGCTAGCATATAATATTATCATATACTTAATCATATACTTAACTTATAATCATATCATTATGGTCCCGGATAAAAGCCAAGAAGCATTAAAGCTGAAATATTATGAATATGATTTTTATAATTTAGGGAGGTGTGCGCTGGGAGAGGTAATGAATCTAACACACTTATTATTAAAATTATTGTCAAATAGAGAAGTTAATAAAATTGTAAAACAACTATTTTGATAATATGGTTGGGCGGTTTGTGGCCGAAAACACAGGACATTAAGAGATGTGCAGTGCTAAGAAAATTTAGACTCGACCCGAAAACATTTTGAACCAACCATAAGTTTGAAAGTCAAACAAGAATTATAGTGTAACAATTGGATTTGAATTTGAAAAAAGCCACTAAATCGAAAGAAAAATCGAAACATCCACAAGAACAATAATTTTGTAACACCATCAAGAACAAGACCAAAAGGGGAAGCATCATCACATTTATTGTCCGTTTTTCCACAAACAGCCCTGGTCTTGGGAGTTCAAAATACGGTTTTGTAAAAATAATAAAAAATATCGTTTTTCAAGTTCACAGTAAGCACGGTACATTCTTACATTCTTCAATCTAGAGAACCTGTAAAAATTCAAAATTACAACAAATCTGTGTACAATTATCATAATATATACTGGAAATATTAATCAATTAATTCATTATATACTTCATTAATATTTAAACAATTAATTAGCTAATTAAATAAGGTCCTGTCTGTAAAGCTGTTAAGCGTTGGCCGGAACACTGCAGAGTGAGAGATAGAAAAAGAGAAAGCTATTTATAAAACCCGACAATTGCGTGCAAGCATTGCACCTATATATCACTGTACTACTGTATACATACTTCATACAAAAACGCGTCCTCTCTCACGCGTGAGCTCGAGAATATGTGACGTCACAATCATAACATCACAAAAACCACATCACGTGACGTCCTCCAGTTGGGCTAATAACAAGTCTCCATCAAACATTTTTGGCGCTTTTTTCACTTTCGGACCGAGTCCTTTGTTTGAAATCTTCGACTTCAGTTTTTGTTTTACTGTACTTCGTTTTGCGGCAGTTTTGACTGATTTGTTGGGCGAGCGAGAGAAATCCTGCTGGGCCATTCCGTTCTGATCAGGAAATATGAGCTGTGCGTTGCCAAACCGCGGTTGAGTCATTCTCTGACCCATGGCAACAGGTTGCCGATTGTTAGTTACCATGAAAGTATGTGGCTGTTGAGCCAGGTAAATATTCTGGCTTCCCTGGACGGATGAAATGGGCACGTTCCCTTTTATGGGACTACCAGCTTGTCGTAGAAGGGCTTGCTGCTGAGCTGCCATTCTCTGGGACCGTATATTCATCATGTTCTGAAGCCCCGGAGGTCTGACACCAGCCTTAGTCTGTGGTCTCAGAGCCTGGGCCATTTGTAGGGACTGGTTCGCTCCAGGCTGCATCTTCGACATTGTTTGCTGGTTGGACATCATTCGGAAGCCAGGAGACATCATCTGGTTGTGGCTCAGAACTTGGCTCTGACTCTGAGCCATCATCTGACTCTGGTTTTGTACCATGAGGGGACCCTGGTTTTGTGACATGACTTGAGTGTTACTAGAGGTCATCATCTGATTCATCTGTCCCTGGGTTTGCCCGACCATCTGGTTAAATTGAGAATGAACCGGGGTCTCCTGCCCAGAGGGGATGGGAGACAGCTGTCTCGGTAGTATCATCCTCTGTCTCTGTGGACCCTGAGGAGCGGGTCCCGGCCTGATTTGACGAGTTGTCGGTCGCTGTTGGTGTGGTGGTCCCGGGAATTGCAGTCTAGGTGCCTGGTTGTGCATTTGGGCGTATTGAGCCTGGCTCATTCCCTGAGGGGAGGATGACATTTGGTTTGGGGGAGCAACAGTTTGCATGTTATTCAACATGTGGTTCGGAGAACTGCTGTTCGGACCCATGAGCTTAGCTTGCTGGTTCGGCATGAGGTTAGGATGTGCTGACCGGAAATTCGACTGAACTTGCGGTGTATTTTGTATGTGCTGCTGTCGCTGTTTAATTGTGCTTTGTTGAAGGGCCTGGCTCTGCTGAAGTGCCATGAAGTTCTGTTGTCCAGTTATCGGACTTTGATGCCGCGAGGTTGGATGCTGTTGTTGGAGCATTGGAGACTGGGGTCGCATACCATTTTGAGCTGGCAAAATTGGATGATGAGAGAGCATGCCGTTTTGCTGTTGAAATTGAAGTTGCTGCTGCTGGTGTTGAAGTTGTTGTTGTTGAAGTTGTTGTTGCTGATACTGCTGCTGCTGAACTTCGGTCCTCTGTACACATGTTTGAACATTGGTATGTACCAGTGTATATACATTGCTGTTATTGACACTATTCGTATTTACAGGGCCCCCTGGATTTGGAGAATTATTTACAGGAACAGACATGCTGCACATCATACCCTGGCTAGTCATGGACTGGTTACTGGATGGAGATGCGACCATCATGTTCGGTGATGGTTGGTTGGGTTGAACCAACCGGGAGTCGCTTTGCGGTGTCAACATCTTCATATCGCCCATAGCGGCAAAATCAGGAAGTTTCTGATGATCAAGTTTGTTCACAAGAGAAGGCTCGTGGATGGACGGGTACACTGATTGAGGTATTTGTGGGTTTGATACGGGGGGAGTGGGTCCAGGGTAGCTGAACTTTGAGGGAAAATAGTTGGTGCTGGATGAGATGCTACTGAAATTGCTGGGAGGATTTGTGTAGGGTGTCGGAGCAGGACTGTTGAAGTTGTCAAACTGAGAGGAGCCTGTGTTTGAAAGAGGAGGAGGGTTCAAGAAGGCGTGTTTTGTGGCGGGAGAGACGGGTGAATAATCGGTGTTATAGACAGGAGGCACGGAGAGTGGAGTTCCCTCCTCCGGGTGGAAACTCAGCGAGGGTGGAGCAAGAGGAGTTAGAGGAGACAGGATGGGCTTGCCATCGACCATCCCATTATACGGCATGTTGTCGGTAGGGGTAGGAGGAGTCGGCTTCACCTCCGGCTGATGGACGACGCTGGACACGATCTCGGGTTTAGAGTCGGGTAGAGCGAAGTCGTCCACATCGAAGGCAGGAGCCCTGCAGTGACCGGCCACCCCGTCTGTTGTCGTCAGGTTCGTCCCTCGCAGAGGGAGGTTGTTTCGTAAAATCAAGTCAATATCATTAATACCGTCATCGTCACTAGCAGCTCCATCATCGCTGGCAGCTCCGGCGTCGCCTGCACCGCCGCCACCGCCAAAGTTGAAGGGCAGGGACACGTCTGTGGGGAAGGAGGAGAGGTGCTCTAAGGACCCGGGGGTGTTGGAGTCCCGCGAGGTAGGGGGATCCTGATCCTTGTCAGGGTTCAGGGCCTCGACCTGGGGCTCCCGGGGTCGCTTAGCTCCCACCTTGTTTACCACTATCAGACCAAGGATAAGGTTAGTTCGGTTTTTCTTCGGGATACCTGAAATGAATGGAATGAACCATCCGAAGGAACGCCATTCGAAAGAACACTTGTGACTCAACTTAAAAACTAAAATGTTGGAACCGATGAATATCTGCAGATTGCTAAAATTAGCTGGTGATTACGACTTACTGGAGACACCAAGAAGCCGAAGTTGAGGGGGTATGGAGCCCTCGGCCGAGAGGGGCACCAGGTACATATCCCTGACAGGGGCTGTCACGTTACCAATAACTCCACACCTGAGGAGAGAAGTTTTGAAGGGGAGGTAGAGAAGGGTGGGGAGAAATTAACATATGAGATGGTAGGGCAGAAATTAGATGCACGGCTAATAGGTGCAGGTAAACAGTTTAAAATTAGAACAATGTATGAGGGAAAAGACGGGGGTGACGGGTTAAACCATAAGGATGCCTAGTTCGAGTGTGACGGTATTAAACAAGATACCTAGTTCGAGTGTGAAGGTAGTGAAACAAGTTGCTGTAACCCTGGACTTCTTCCCCGTTCTGACTCTCGAACTTCAAGATGATTAGTTCCTGAAGGAATATAGTATGATAGGCCCAAAAGGAGAAGAGTCCCAGTTTTTATGATAGGATGTTCAGAACTGTAGATTATCAAAACCGCAGATCATTTTTATCAACAGTCTGACTGAATTGCAAACTCTAACAGTTATAGTAACCTTCTAAAAATGTGAGTTGATAGTATAGATTCAAGTAAGACTAGCTGACATTTTAAAACTTATCAGAAACATTTTCTTGTGTTTGGCTAAAAATGAGCGATCGGGCTCCAGGTAACCAATAAAAGTTGCCATGACGATGAATATACTGATTATCCAAAATTTACAGTCCAATCAAACACATCGCTGACCAGGATCGGGATCTCACCTTAACAGGGCTGTTTCTCAGTCTGTCTACATAAGCCCACACAATGTTGTTAGCTATCCTGCCTTGCACGTGCAATGTGTCCGGTAACGTAGACAGGAGCGACTCGTGTGGACCGTACACATGATAGCCGGACGTGGCGAACTTGGTCAGTGACGTCATGGTTATGTATCCTTTCCAGAGAGCCGGGTTGAGTCCCAGCGGGTCCTTCAGGGGCTTGGCGCTAAGTGCGAGCCTGTTTGGCACCGGCTCGGCGTAGCTAGTTGGATGAGGGAAGGGTTAAGGTTGAAATTAGAGTTCTGTGTTACATCGTATATTTTGTTGAAATATTAGTCTTAAGCTGTGTTTCATCTTATATTTGGTTGAAATGCTCATAAGCTGTGTTACATCGTATATTTTGTTCAAATATTCGCCTTAAGCTGGCGGCACATGAGACTGGTTGTTTTGTAGCTGGTTGTACTTGTAGGGGGTTGATGGACATAAATAGTTTCGAGTTTATTGTTGCAGAAGATTTCAATAAACATATGTTAATCGTCTTCGGCTGGCTGTACTTCTATCCTGTCCTTAATTCATTTTGTACCACTTTTAAATATGCAGTGGTACCAAGCCTATAGTTCAGCAACAACCAAAAACGAGAAAGATAATTCATTAAAAACTAACGGGTCAGATTCAGGATTGGGTTTAGGTGGAGGTTTGGGTTCCTTCTGTTTCGCGACCTTCCCCGTGCACTTCCTGCATTTCACATCAAACACATGGGTACCATGCTGAGCGGTCGTGTCACCTGTAGAGAGAAAATGTTGTTATCGTACGATAAATTATTATAAATCGCGAATTTAATACATTAATCAATGTACATATTTGGTTGGAAGTATGCAATCAGGCACTATGAAATTTTTGCTCGATGGTTTGGACAGATTCCGCTAATGACTATGTAGTAGTTTAATCATGTCAAACTTTTTGATTAATTAAATCAGAAACTGCGATTAAGTCTACAGTTCTACAGAGAAGTCTGGTGCAATTTTAAAGAAAAATATATCAGGAATCCTTCATCCTTAATGTTGAGTTGATTCTGACAGTAGCTGTCGCAGCAAGACTTCCAGGCAAATCAAATCTAGACAAGCTCAAGACGAGCTCCAGACGATGTTGACGTGTCGCTAATTGTAGTAATGACCAAGACAAAAACCACAAGTTATTTGGCCACAAATGAGAATGAGGACTCAGGTCAAGAGATTTGTAATTAACTTGGCTCAATAATCTGGCAGGAGGGATTGCAATAACGATATAGGTCTGGTAACTGGTAACATTTACCCAAGGCTACATATTCCACGGAACATTTTGATATTGCAGTTGTCAAAACGCTGTTCAAAGATGAATAATACGTAAATTAAAAATTTGGATAGCTCGACCTAGAAAGTGCAACAAGACCATGAAGGTGGAAAATTAAAATTCTAATCGTTAAGAATTTACCTTACATGTCCATTATGTTCGAACTAATGAAGATCGAACATAAAAATTCTAACTGTTAAGACAGTAAATTAAGTTACCTAACATGTCCATTATGTTCTAACTGTAAAGACAGTAAATTAATTTACCTAACATGTCCATTATGTTCTAACTATAAAGACAGTAAATCAATTTACCTAACATGTCCATTATGTTCGAACATATGAAGATCGAACATAAAAATTCTAACTGTTAAGAAGGTTAATTAATTTACCTAACATGTCCATAATGTTCACAGTCGAGTCGACAGCGGCAGCAGCTGAGGACGCTGGGTTAACCTGGGTTGTGTTTTCAGTTAAATATTATTGTTCGTAATTATCTCACAACCAGCTGTTTATTTCTGGAAATAGCCTGGGTTACGGTTTCAGTAAAATTCCTTTCTTCGGGTTTCAGATGTTAATTTGTGGGTAAATAACCGTGAAATTTTAGATAAAATTTGAAGAATAATTGCCACGCAGTAAAGAAACAATTTAAGTACCTGAAGCTGCTTGGCCTTTACTCGAACGCTCATTTCTTCAGGTGACATTTTGGCAAGCTTTTCTGAAGAGAGTGTCCCACTCAAGATGTTACGATATAGGTTCTGGAGGAGTAAGATATTTGTCAGGAATAGTGGATTGTATCAAGAGTACACTAGAACCAATGGAGAAAGTAAATAGCATACTTGACAGTAATTCCGATAACCAAAGGGTACAAACTGTTTGGAGAAGTGTTATAGACCCACCAAGTTTTTAGAGTCGCTGATGTTGAAGCAGATAGCTTTACACTTTGCCTTGTACCTGTTACCACAATCAGGGTACAACTTGTACAGAGACATCTCAATGTTCTGAGCTATCTTCACTATCTCATCTTCTGTCACCAACAGATCTGTCGCTTCTTTAGCCCTGAGGAGAGAAATAGAATAAGTGAAGTTATAACTGACATGACTGCTGTCATTTATTTACAATCGGTTACTGAGATCCGAAATCGGACAAGCAGGTTTGAGGTTATTCTCACATGAATATCAAGTAATTATGCTTAAATACCGGGTAGAGAGAAGAGTCTTCAGATGTTTCCTCACTGTCAGTCTAAGTGGATTGGGCTGACTCAGCTTCTTCTCTTCGTACCCCCTTATTTCTACGAGGAAATTCTTGGTCAGCTAATTACAGCAAAGCAGATTACCACATGGTCAGAGCGACGCTGTTGTGACTCATTGGCTACTGCAATCGCAACATTGCTTCTTCATGGCGCTTGCGTCATTCGATCAGCAAATCAATTTACAATTTATTATTTAGCAGCCGGAATGCGACTATGAACAAAATGTTGATATCCTAAACGTGCGCAACATGAACACGCGTGATCGATTATAGAAAAAAGTAAATTTGCCAGCCGCGTGACATTCGCGCGTTCCATGCAGCATTTCTCGGCAAAAGTTCCGTGCAGAATACATGAGAAACGAATAACAAGTCCTTTATAATCACTGTCTATAATTTACACACAACAAACTCTTGGAATAACGGCCACAGTTGATCACGAAATACCTTAGGCCAGCTGTCTCAAAAGAAGGAGCACTTTAATAAAGGACTGCAAGGACATTAGTCCAACAAATCGTCGACTTAACGAGAGCTACAAGAAATAAACGTGACCTTTCAGTAGACTACTTAGCATTTGAGGTACAAGTTGTAATAGGTAAAATGTAAATGATAAACAAGGCAGGCTGAACTTACAGACCAAATTTTCGACATGGCCCAGAAGTACCAGATTTGATGGGAGTTAGAGCAAGTGACAGAATAAGGAAGTTTATGAGTCGGCCGCTGCAACACTCATAAATATTTTTCATCGGTCACATAATATTATTATTATTTTGAGTTTGAATACATATTATTACAAGTGCGTGACATATCCGTAAATTGTGCAAGCTTGAGATAATCCAGAGTATTTTGTCAAAGACAACCGCATCGTTGCGTTAGTACAACGAAACCGTGCAAGTTCAGTGAATCGCATGGCAGCCTGCTTTGATATTAGCTACAAAGGCCAAGGGTGACACATGACATATAGGAAATATACACAGTGTTCTATCGCTATTTGGAGCAATTATTGGACATTTTAGAGGCTAAGTTTGTAACGGCTTTTAATGAAGTTGTAGAAAAGATGTAAAAGAAAAAGAAATTCCTGCGAAAAATTGTTGAGAGCCATCTCAGGGATTTCACGTAAATATCATTCAAACTAATCTGATATGCCAGTCTTAAACACACACACGGACATACGTATATAGGTACCTATAATTACAGTAATTTTACCAGAGCTATAAAGTATTAGTGAAGAGCGAGTAAATTACTCCTCGCTGGTTGACAAATTTGTTCTTCAAGAGAACCTCAGTCACGCACTGCTCACGTGACCACAGGAGAGGTCACGTGGGGTCGTTGCGCCAGGCGGAACCGCACATAATATACAGCATTTATGCATGTTATGCAGTATCAGGACGGTACCCCTGCATTCATACATGATGGTTAACTACAGCCAAGTTGGAAGAGTCCGGTAAGATTGATGTTGTGGCGGTAAACATTGCTTGTCGAGTGTAAGTAACGAGGTGAAGGTGGTGAGAGTGAGAGAGAGAGTGAGAGAGAGAGGAGAGAGAGAGAGAGAGAGAGAGAGAGAGAGAGAGAGAGAGAGAGAAGAGAGAGTAGAGAGAGTAGAGAGTAGAGAGTAGAGAGAGAGAGAGAGAGA
>JH152752.1:68793-81497 GCA_000226015.1 Mnemiopsis leidyi | reverse complement strand
TAGTGTTAATGATAATATTATTATACCTAAGATTATCATCTACTACCTAACTATATTATTGGATTAGTTACATTACTACATTTATGACCCATGATCACTTACGGTCTTTTCTATGTCAAATTTTAAGTTTAAAATTTATTTCGATCAAAAAACGACCAAAATAGAATTTCCGGCCATATCCGGCTACCCAAATTTTTTGATGAAAACACCTGTTTCCGGTCCGGCAAAATCCGGCTAACCGGAAATAAGATCCAGTTCCGGCCATTTCCGGTCCGGCAGCCAAAATCCTGGACCGGTCGGTTCCTATTCCCCAAGAATCTTTTTTGAAATCAGTTCCAGGTCCCTGTATTTAAAAACCCGCCCAATTGATGGTATTACTGAAGGTAAGATCTTTGACTTCAATAGGGCTGTATCATTCAAGGTTGCATGTATCAAGTGAAGCTGCATTTCCCGTTTGACTAGTTTATCCTGAATCCGTGATAACTTTTCTGAACTGTTAATCTGCTTTGGCCCCATGTCTGGTATTTACGTAGTTCCGGCACAAACCTTTTGGGTTACTCACGTGTTCACACGAAAATGCGGGTGCTGAAACAAACTCCTTAGCAAGAATCTAACAGTTGATGGTAGTCTTTGTCAGTGCTGTCTCTTCGTGCATCAGTGGGTGTTGGACGTTCAAAATGATTTTTGAGGAACACACAATGAGACAGCACTTAATCAGAATGAATTCTTCGTAATAAATTTACATCGCTAGTTCTGAAATGTATGAAAAGTTAATGACTGCTGATAATGTAAAACTACTCCAAAAACTTTTTTTTAAAAGAATAGTTTTTAGGTTGAGCTGTAAGTTTCATGTGAAAATTAATCTTTTTCTCGTGGGCGGCCCTAATCTTTTTCCTTAAGATACCGTTGTTGTGTTGGATCCCCTTCTCCAGTTCCTCTCTTGTGGAGCTTCTTGTCAAGATATTAGATGTCTGGTGACAAAGTTCTGCTACTTCCCGTTCTGCTTCAACAACTGAACATTCTTTAAGTATCCTCTCTCTTGCTTCCCCAAGAATCTTTTTTGAAATCAGTTCCAGGTCCCTGTATTTAAAAACCCGCCCAATTGATGGTATTACTGAAGGTAAGATCTTTGACTTCAATAGGGCTGTATCATTCAAGGTTGCATGTATCAAGTGAAGCTGCATTTCCCGTTTGACTAGTTTATCCTGAATCCGTGATAACTTTTCTGAACTGTTAATCTGCTTTGGCCCCATGTCTGCTACAGTAGTAGACGGATATGCTACAGTAGTAGACGGATAGAAAAACGCAATAAGCTCTCACATGTGTGCTGCATACGAAGATACAGTTCATAGAGCCGTTCATTTTCGTCACACCATCGCTTCAATCCATTTCAATCTAATACAGCACCTTTTCTGTGCAGAGACAAGATCTCGACTGGCTTAAACCGACGGTACATCACCACTACAGTCACATTTCTCAGACTAATCCACTTGTCTTTCACGCTGAGATCGATACAATTCGCTCCCCGCGAGAGCAGCGGCACAGCACTCAGATTGATTTAATTTGGGGGATATTTAGTAGAGAATAGGGAGGACATGTTATCAACTGTTATGTGTTACATTATCGAGAGACATGTAACTTGAAGTAGTAGACTTAGGGGACGCCTCATGGAATCCCGGAAAGCGTTCATCAAATTATAGGTGTGTACGTGTGCTGCCTGATAGAGCATATATATAAATTGGTGCTGCTTCTGTATAATCAATATTGTGCATAGCTGATATAATATAAGTAGAGACAAATACAGATCAAATGTAGATTTATGATTATTAATTACTATTTATATTTACTGCAATAAAGATCAGCTTTTACAAAAAGTAAACAACAATATTTTACAAGCTACAAATATATAAAACAAATCTAAAAACAATTGACACAAAAACAATGGAAATTATTATGAGTTGTACAAATCATATGTACTTTCTGAAAACTTATTTTGGTGTAATTCAGTACATTCTGACTTGTCAATATTGAAACATTTTTTTATTGAGTTGATTGTAAAAGGCGCATGATGAATCATCGTATCATCACATTATCACGAATCACAGTTTGACTTAACGGAATGTGATAAAACGCAAACTAATGGATTGGCGCATAACTTTTTAAGCAAAGAATCAAACTTCAAGAGAGTGTTCTGAAATCTGGAAACAGTCTTTCGTGAGAAAAGTCGTTATCAGAGTACGATAGAATAATTCATCAACAATTTCCTACGTACTTCCATATACATTGCTGCCTTTAGAACCAATCCCTTCATCAGGTATCAACAGGGACCCATCTTTCTGATGATTGAAGACATGTCTGTAATGCAGCCCACCCATAACCCCTCCCACTATGACAAACACTGCAAACAAAACCCACAATCCTATCGTAAAGTCGTCCCGGGGTTTAAAGACCTTGTTTTTGAAGGTTCCCACTAGCTCATCATCCATACCTCCGGTCTCAATTATTTTAGATATGGGAACGTATCGCGGGATACTTCTCAGATTCTTCAGGTCAGGGAACTTGGGAAAATTCTCGATCATCACGTTAGCTTGGAGTTGTTTCATGGCCTTGACCAGGGCTCCGGTGATGGGTTCCACCCACAGGTTGGTGTCCATGGTTGTCTTGTTTGCAGGTGGAAGACCCCCTATTTCGTCTTGTAACCAAGGCTCCGAGTCCAGGAAGGATGGTTTGGATACGAAGACCGGAGCCATCACTGCAGCTGTTAGATTCATCATTCCGTTAGGTCCGTACGCGTAGAAGCCTTTGTTGAGAGGATTGTTGGTGGCGTTCATCATCACATACTGGGGAATCTCGTACTTGTACGTGTTCAAACCCATCACTTCTGCTTCTTCCACAAACTCCATGGGATTCGCTCTAAACAGATCGTCCACGAACGTCGTGATTGGCTTTGTCTTGTCCAAGTTCGGAGCGAAAAAGAGGCCCTCAGTCCCGTTTATTGTAGCTGCCTCGGGGGTTATCCAATAAGGTAATTTAGTGTATCCCTGCCACTGGGTGTACTGTCCTAAATCAGAGACGTTCTTCCTACCATTGAGAATCTTGCTGGTGGTGTGAATGTCTCTGTCACTCATGTTGTACACGATCTGCACTGTGTCCGATAGTGTAGGCATGAATATCTTCAGATCGGTCAGGAATTTGTCTTTGTAGCCGAAAACAACGTCATTTACCGACCTGGTTTTGGTAAAGTAAATCAATATTCGCCAAATAAAACCCACCTTAAGAGTTTCATATGTACTTGAATATTTTACTTATATTCATCTAATTTTCCAAATACCAAGAAAATTTGAGTTAACATTGTAAAAGTACCTGTTCATAAAAAGTGACACTTCATGCTCCTTCATAGCAGCTGCGACCGCTCCAAATATCTCGGCAGGAGTACCACTGTACGTCAGATTAAACGCCACTCCTACATACGCCAGATTGATGGTAGTAAATATATCCTTGACAGGATCCAGCAGCTTGGTGCTCCCATTGTTCCCCTTGTTCGTAGTGCTGTTGTCAAACTCGTACCACTTCTTCTCCCCGAACCAGAGCTCCTGGTCGTACACTTCCTCCACCCTAACTCTCTCCCGGTACTCCCGGAAGTAGTAGGGACCTAGAGCCTCCACCACGGGCTTCCCTCCCGCCCTAACCTCAGCAGGATTAGTGATGTTGTAGACCGTTACGATCTTGAAGATAGCCGGAGTTGGAGCTAGCCACTGGTCGAAACTTAAAGTTCCGTTCGTCAGGGCAACCTGCTGGTTGACCAGGTTCAGGAAGACGAGAGGGAAGAGGACGAGCGTGAAGATGAGGACGAGAAGAGCGAGGACGAGACAGGTTACCTGGAGACAGAGGAAAGTTTTGGCACGTGGTTTTGCGGAGTCCTCCAGGTTGCTCCAACTGTACGAGCTTGTCATACCTTATAAGGAAGTGCAGTGTAGATGTCAGCATAAGTGTAGTTGGATGATAAAACAACTTTAACAATCTCCTTGATTTCAGTCTCGAGTTAAACCTCATACTTGTTGTCTTAGCACTGGGTGTTTTAACGTTTGTACACGTCTTGATTTAGATTACAAAGCTGCAGATGTTGAATAGCTATTGTCTATGTATCTTGTCTAGCATCACCCATCTTGACAGAGATATAATATGGGCAGACTACATAATATGTATCACATGTTTTCCAAAATAATATTGCGACCAGCGTTTTCGTGAAAAGTTAGATAACCCGTGAAGTTAGTGGGATTCAATAGTTTCCAACGTTATACATCGTTACAAAGGAAGATAGGAAAACATCGGTAACATGGGTAAAAACGCATTTGCGTCAATTTAATAGCCGGAATAACTAGCTCGTGCTACTGTCCATGTGTAACATGTATGTCCATGTATGTGTACATAATGTGCAGAGCAATATAAACATTGTATATTGTGGAAATTTCCATTTCTTTGAAGTACGTTTGTTATAAAGATAAGTAGTAACCCAAAACTCAGTGATAGAGCAGAACATGCAATATGACAGATTTAATGAGTACGTCGTAAAATACTTGAATTATTCTGTAATGAGATGCGTTCCGGAGACGGGAATTTGAAATAATTTCCGGTATTCAGTTACTTTTAACTTTTATTAAGTTTACATGGACATTTAGCGTGTCAAGAATCTTGTAATTAATGCATCGTGGGTTCTTCACTTAGTTTTTACGTAATGTAAAAATACCGCACAGCTACAGTATTAAGTTTCCCGATGCACCTGTATTCCTGTATATAATTAAGCATTTTGAATAAAGTAAATTATGACTTCTGAGGGACCAGAAAGTATACAACTTACGACAGAGTTGAGCAGCCAATTTTGAAAATTTAAGCAATTCGTTATTCGCTT
Organism: Mnemiopsis leidyi; assembly: GCA_000226015.1. Classification (NCBI taxonomy): domain Eukaryota; kingdom Metazoa; phylum Ctenophora; class Tentaculata; order Lobata; family Bolinopsidae; genus Mnemiopsis; species Mnemiopsis leidyi. Next base: position 76,588 of record JH152752.1, on the reverse strand, counting down.
CGCTCACACTTTTAACAAATGTTTATTCTAGCAGTTTTTCCTTTTTAACATAAGAGTAACGATACTCCCGGGGCATAATATTTTCATTCGTTGATGTGTTACAAATGTCAAACATTCCAATTCTCGGGCTTCTAATCAAATAAGCGCAATGCAGCACGTGTAAAAGGTAGTGTTAAACTAAACAAATGAACGAATACAAGTACACGTATACAAGTAGAGACGTTTCTGTAAATGTGCTTCCTAAAATGAAGCTTAGGAAAAATGAACGACAAAATTGTGTAGGACAATGTAATATGATAAGGAGAGATTATATGGAAATGAACTCACCAACCCGTGATTTTGCATATTGTCAAGTCGTGTGACCATGGGCACATGATATTTATAATAACGATTTTTTATAACGATTATAGTAAACTTAAGCTGAAAGATATACGCATAAGGTAAGAATTAATGTTAACTCGTCATTGAATTTCTTATTGATTGTGACTCATTGCTAACATACAGCAACTGTTATGATGTGCGTGATTCTACCGGTTTAACATTGAGGTTGTAACGATGCCGCTAATCCTTGGGGCATGTGTACGTTACTTTCTGTATTTCACTTCACAAGTAGGGGGAAGTTAATGATAATGAGTCTTTGTCAATTTTGTCAACGCCAGGGTGACTAGTCAAGTGACCAAAAATCTTCACGGTGACAATAGAAGTTTATTTAGTAAGTGACTTTTCAAATGGAAAATTGTTGCAATGGACGTTTTCAAAACTTAAAAAAAATTTTCATGATGAAATTGATAAACCCCCTAATTTGGCCAAGTTTATGTGCGATTCGGTAGAATTTTTGATCAAAATGTCCATATTCACAATGACAATGGGGAAAAGATCAGGGCCAACTCAGCCAAGATAGCATGATCAATATTTCCATAAAAAATTCTAGGGTGCCTGGTGAGTATTAATGCTCCAACACCGTCTTCAAATTAAAGCTAAACACCGTTATGGTAAACACTTAACAGTGAAGTTGTGACACCCACAACACCCTGAAATACAGTTAGTTTCAGGTATCTACTAGATACAGTATATAGATATAACAGTCTGTACGTGTCTTTTTGTAAAGGTTATACCCCACGCACAGAGATAACTATATACGTACATGAGACATTGCTCTCAGTAAGCTTGGTAATGGTTAATATAAGAGGGTATTCTGGCATCGCTCAGTTGTCTCATTTATAAAGTGGAAATTGTATGTATATAAAGTGGAGATTGTATGTATATAAAACATGTTATCTCTAAAAGTAGAGATTATATCGAATCTCTTTTTAAAGATTTTAAAGGAAACTTATGCGATTTCAATTTGCAAACTAAAACTTTTGCAATTTGAAGATGACTGCTGATAGAAGATTTATGTTATCTTATTATAACACCTTGTACGGCTGCCCACTTTCATGTCTTATAAGTACAAATTATCGGGTACAGTATAAGTAGTGTATATTGTGCAATATAGGTAGACAGTGAATAGTTATGTTACGGCGGGAACAGGCGTTACACCCTCATTATACAGGATAAAGAAAAGCGGGAAAATTAATGGATGACAACAATAGGTATAATCCATAGACTTTTGGCTGCACAGTATACACCTCGCCTTTCAATTTTAAGGAAGAAAATCTCTCTCAATCATGCGAAGAGGAGCTTTGTCCTCCCAGGTAAATAGGTAATTAAAGATCATGAGAAAACCAGGCAGTTGCAGTTTGGAGCGATTCAAGAGACAAAACTGTCACTTTCACTGACACTCCGGCATGTGTCGCGACACGCACAATCAGACATGTGTAGCGAGTCGCGACACGTTAACTCAGGTATGTAGCGACACGTACCTGAGTGTACGTGTCGCGGCATGACGCTCAACTTTAATTGCAATTTCAGTGCACATACCATGTGAATACTGAATAGTTTAAGCTTACAATCGACAGTTGTAATGATTTTCTCTCTCCTGATGTAATGGGAACTGCAGTAATGTCTAGACAGAAGAATGAGCTTGTGGTTTGGAGGACAGCACGATCTGGCAATGACTCAAATAGGTGTCAACTAGACGCTGTCTAGAGTTTTTGTCATTTCAGCAGAATATTAACAGAGTTTTGTTATTGGCAGTGAACTTAGAATTTTTAGTGCAATATCGCCAATTATCGAGCTTATCTTAAAGCTTTAAGTAAAAGCTTATGTTTGACTGTTATTGAACAATGCACTCAACTCCAACTCACGTTTTGTACTATGAAATCACAGAAGAAGCTGCCAGCATTATACTACTTTTTGTAGATTATAAAAGTGTGAATGTCTAGTTGAAAATGCGTGGAGTAAGGAGACGCCTAGTTTAGACTACATCAGGAGATTAAAACGGTAAAAATACAGACAATAGACTGTAAGGTGATGATACGGGAGTGCAGGACATATCCATGAAGCTATGTCTGTTAACTATGTCTGTATAATAGTAAAACACCACAATATTTACCGTCGAGCTAAAGACTTCCACACATTTGGCTTAGCTTCCTTTATGTGGCCGACCTGTATTAGTCTTGACTTGTTTTGAAATGATTAACTTGAACAGTGCACAAGACTAAGTTATTTACGACTTACTTAGTTACTAGTTAAACTAATACAGTAAAAAAGAATTACTTATTATGTAAGAAAAAAATTAGACTAACTACTTCAAAACCAAATGAAGGTTAAACAGAACATGGCTTGAAAAGCAGGGAACATAACACGCTTTAGGTATAAAGAAGTCAAGTGAGGAAGAAGTGAAAGAAAGAACAGTGTTATCTTGGTGGTTGTTACTGCTTATCAGCTATATCTCACCTGCGTGTCAGGTTTATGTTACAACAATACAGCTTGTCGTCATGTACGATAAGGCGATAATCAAGAAGTTGACAAAATTTGACACGGGTTTTAAAATATCAGTCAATGTGCCTGAACTTGAATTTGTATTTCCTATCTGGTACTTTAACGGATAACACGAAATAAGACAGAATCCCGCTGAAGTCAGATAGAATCATCACGACGTTGGAATGCAGAACTCAGCACTTCTGAAAAGTAAAGTTATCCCAGGCTACTGGACGTCACGTGGTAAGCTACAAACCTAACAATGTAGATCACATATCATATCAGTAATCACGTGGTAAGCTACAAACCTAACAATATCGATATATAATATCAGTAATCCAGGCTACAGTAAGCGTTCTTATAGTATAGAGGGGTTGTAGAGTAAGAGATTTGAAGAGTGTGGAAGGATTGTAGACTATAGAGATTTGAAGAGTGTAGAAGGCCAAGGATTGACGAGTTTAGGAAATAGACTAGTTATCTTTAGATTCTACCCCCAGTTGGTGTGATCGTTGTTTCATCCTGCACCCAAAAAAATGAAAAATAAATCAAGTGACAGATGAAACAGACAAAAAGACAAACAGATCGACAAACAAATGGGGACACAGACAGAAAGTAAGAAGCGAAGGGACAAAGGGACAGAAAACAGATTAAAAGGAAATACCTTGGCCGCAGTCGTGCTCTTCATGTTATCTTGCGCGAACCTGAAATAGATGATATCGTAAGTAATTATAGTAGTCATGAAGGATTTCGTGGATACGGTAACGATAACATCATTCCAGATAAAATTCACCGATATTGATTACTAAACCGTTTAGCAATAATATTTGGTACACGTTAACAACCCATACAATAATTCCACCACAGAAAAGAGCACGTGGCACGTATACAGGGACCAGGATATCGTAGCGAGACCTCTTAGTTGGCTCTGATAACTGATTAATTGCTCTCTCTCTCCCATGATCTCATTTCAGCTTGTCTCAGTGCCGCCCACACACACACACACACTGGCAGTGCCAGTGAAATTGTACACAGGACCGTCTGGAGTGCTACAACACAACACGGTACAGGAGCAGCTCAGTCATATAAGAGTGTTGTCTGCTCGGAAAGTTTCCAGAAGTTAGCTGAGTAGTCTGGGAATCCCGCTGGATCTTCTCACGCTTTTGGGATGTTCCAGTTTCGTTCATATGCGGGTATGTGAGTAACGTAATTACACAAGATTATAACTATAATCCCGTACATGCGAGTAAACTGCCCGACTGTCCATTAACTCAACCTGAAACCGAAAATTTTCTCTCTGTCCTTTTATCTCAATCTCAAACCGAACATTTTCTCCTTGCTTAATGCTTGTAGATAAAACGTGTCAAAAGCTTTCACCACACGTCATCTAGAAAATTCATTGTGCCTGTGAGAGCAACATATCTCTGAACAAGCTAAAATATCTCCGAACAAGCTAAATATCTCTGAACAAGCTAAATATCTCTGAACAAGCTAGATATCTCTGAACAAGCTAGATATCTCCGAACAAGCTAAATATATCTGAACATGCCAAATCTTTTACTTCAGACGTCCAACTACGTATCCCAACTCTTAACTACGTCATCCTACAGCACATAACGCCAGACTCCACCTCAACTCCTAAACTATATAATGAAGTGTGATCCAGTGACAAGAGCAGGTTGGGAGGGGGTTAAAAGTCGCACGTGCCCGTTTTCCCTACGACGGGATATAGACCAAGTATCGAGATATTATCTGCCACACCCTGACTTTAGAACACGCAGTAGGGTCCGATCTAGCGGTATTTAGTTGTGGAGAATATTTTTGCAGGTTTCAGCTGCATTCCTGGAATTCTAGTGGCCGTGTTATCACGCCGGAATCTTTAAAGCAATTAAACGTAGCTTACATTTGGCCGCTGAGAGTAGGATTTCAGAAGAGACTACATCGGATATTTGCACTTTCCGCAAAACAGACTACGATACACCAACAAACAAGTTTGTTAAGTCGACGTCGAAGAAGACAGTTAAACCAAAGCGATTGTAGAACAGCAAAACTGACAAAATGCTTCTTTAACCAAACAGGAACATATCCTTTAACAGGGAACTAAACTTTTCTCTCGAAAAAATATCGGGGATATGGTAACTGCGTGCGTCAGCAGAAAGCACCAACGCTACACTGCTGTATGTCGCTATGTTGGTTGTCCAAAAAGAGAGAAAAGTAAGCGCATGACCTAATACACGGACGAAATTAGTGACATTGAAATGGGTTCTCGTAATCATGCTACGGTGAAGTGCAGTTGTGCTTCGTATCGGTAAATAATAGACAGTCCAACGGACCTGCATCGGGGATAGACAGTTTGGGTAGCTGATAAGTGGGTTGACTTAAAAATGGGAAAATTTTAAATCTTAAATCAAAAACATTGGCTACCGTGGTAAAGTGATTATAATAGACAATATGTCGAGGGCTGAAGGCAGTATTCTATAGGGCTGAAAGTTTTACTATAGATTGGGCTGAAGACAGTGACGAAAAACAAACGAGGTGATTGGATATGATCAAGGTTAGTGGACGTGACAGATATGGAATATAAATCATCAGTGTAGATAATAATTTGATCCAGACATTCAGCTAATAAATCATTCCAGACAAACCATAGCTTGTTGCAAATCGTGTTCAAGAATCTAGACTTGCAATGTCGGTGTAGATCGTGTAACCACTTCCCTGCTAATCAGATCTGCAGACCCTCCAGGCTCAATTCCCAAATTAACGTGAAATCGAAAAATGAGACTAGAATTACGGAAGCAAGAGCTGCGTCGCACTCTCTGAGAGGTTAGGCAGAAACTCTGCAGAGGGCAGGGCAGGTCCGTTACGATGTTAATGTACAGTGGCATATATAAGTGTTTCCAACAAATGCTTTCGATTCCTCCAAATGGTAATATGACAAAAGCAGATTGCACAGGCTGTAAAAGTTCTATGATGTATTATGTAGTTTGATGGCAAAACTATTTACGTTTCATTATCAAGTCATTTGACTTGCGCAAATTCCATAGAAGAACGATATCAGTAATAATTGTTAAGAGTGTAACTTTTCAGCTGATCGTAACAACATTTAACATGATCGTAACAACATTTAACATGAAGACTTACTTTAGGACACATTTCTCTGAGCAGAATGGTGAGTTTCTCATCGCGTACTCCGGACAGCCATCAATCTTGCACTTTGTATTTGACTGCAACAAGTTAGGCTTACAGGTTTTAGTTAGGTTTCAAGGTTGTAGTAAGGTTTCAAGGTTTTAGATGTAGATAAGGAAAAGTTATTGGGTATGCTTTTAACAGACAGAGAACACTGTTTACACACAGAACACTGTTTATACACAGAACTATGTTTATACACAGAACACTGTTTATTATACAGAGAACACTGTTTATACACAGAACACTGTTTATACACAAAAAAATTGTTAAGTACGTACTCTACAGACGATCCAACGTTGCAGAAAAAATGTTTACAGTAAGTTTCCTAAGAAGTGAAAATGTCTACAAATCTTGTTGAGACTGATTTTGACTTTTTAATTTAGCACGTACCACTGCAATATTCAGGATAAATAATAATTCCATTAACTTCGTTACAAGCTAAGAATCACATACCATGCTGGTATGCATACACACGTAATGTTATTTCTTCTCTACTGGTCCGATGAGAACCTGAGCTTTCAAGTGAGCTTGAAAGTAAGCAGCACTGTAATGATATTTCCCCAGTATTGCATTGGTAACTTTCGGACTTAGGGACGTCAGGTAGGTTTAAATTTATGTAGCGGATTTTCTAAGACTGTTTCTAAAAATAACTTCCTCTTCTGTAAAACCCATATCAACACAACGCGCATGAAAGTGGAACCTGTTTTTTGTCATGCACTAGCAAATTGATGGTTTCTTCATCTTAACCTACACGTAGCTGCACACAAAGCATCCATAAAGCTGAACGCTCTGCGAGTGTCTCCGAGTTTAGATTCAAAGGAAAAGTCCTACTTGGTCCACACAAAGGAGTTGTGACAGCGTGCCGAAATTATGTTGAATAATTAGAGTTGGGTAGCTTCAGGAATATTAGTGCTGGGGTATTCAATATTTAACAAAACACGTGTGCACCGTGGACCTTAACTCAGGGTCCACATGAGAAATATTCGGAAGCAGCGTTCCTTAAGTAATAATGCAGCTTGAATTCTTTTAAAGTAGAAAGCTGTATAATATATTGGAGATATGAAATTAGAGCCCAACAGCGGAAAGCTATGAATATCTTTAAACACTGGAGCGCTATATTTGCGATGCGAGTGGGTTCTATTTTTATCTGTGTGGCTCTCAGAGACGTGTTACAGACTGGATATGTAAGATTGAGCGGTGAAGCTACTTCTCCTGATGGGTTACTGGATCCTTCAACTTGCCGTAAAATCATTACTCTAATGTGAATCGCGTGACAAGAGATAATAACTTGTCTATCATGTTTGAGAGAGGAAGGTTTGTTGTCTATTTACAGGCGTTATTCAGAAAGGTAAGTGAACAGAGGTGATTTCTAGCGACGATAAATACAACGTTCAGTCGCAACTCACTAGATAACAAACTACAAACTACTTACAACTATAAACTACAAACTACACTACAAACTACAATCTACAAATTAACATCTACAAACTACAAACTACAAACTACAAACTACAAACTACACACTACAAACTACAAACTACAAACTACAAACTACAAACTACTACAAACTACTACAACAAACTACAAACAACAAACTACAAACTACAAACTACAAACTACTACAAACTACAAACTACAAACTACAAACTACAAACTACAAACTACAAACTACAAACTACGGACTACAAACTACAAACTACAAACTACAAACTAAAAATACAAACTACAAACTACAAACTACAAACTA
>JH152752.1:15488-25804 GCA_000226015.1 Mnemiopsis leidyi | reverse complement strand
CTGGATAGCCGAGTTTTGAGTTTTACGTAATCGTGTATAATAGCGCTGGCAAGTTTTTCAACTTTCGTTGAAAACTTTTTCCGAGAGGGGCGCTTGTTCGGCCGAGTCGTCGGGGGCCTTCGGCCCCCTCCTCCGGCAACAGGCCTGCGTCGGGGCCTTCGGCCCCTCCTTGGCCTAGGCAAAGGGGGCTTTGTTGGGCCCTGGCAAGGGGGGGCGGAAGTTTTTTCCCCGGTCGCGCTTGCCAGCGCTATAATTATCATTGAGGGTGGTTCTGAAGACATATTAGAGATACGAAAATGTTTTGTTCAGAAGCTAGCGAATAACATGTGTTTATCGTCCTCAATCCCAGTCGAGCAAACCAAGGAAGAAAGTCAGTAGAGTAATACACTATATATTTTTAAAGGAATTGATATGTTTTTAAAGGAATTGATAAGTTTTTTAAAAGAAATTGATAAGTTTTACAAAAATGTGTACCATGTGATATAAAATTATTCTAGGAATTTTTAACACCTAATTACATTAAACGGAATGATTAATACTGTAAAATTTTAGCAAGAAAAGGGTTAGCAAGAAAGACATTGCTTTACGCGGATATAAGAACTTTGACACTTCTAAGAAGAAGGCCAGAGACATCAAAGTCTACCAGTCACTATCGCCTCATTACTCGAGTCTCCGACGTAAAATAGTACATTTTTTTATACATCCAATAGTTAACGTAAATATTGCAATAAGAACCCATAATTCGCGGTTTAACACGCGCCGTTCCTGCACGCCAGCAGCGTAAACAAGACTATAAAGTGGAATCCGATTACTTTTACTGGACAGTTTTACAAAACAAAACCATCAGGCAACCATCGGATATATCCGGGGGAGTTGCTTTATGGTTGTGATTTGAAAAACTGTTTAGTAAAAGTTATCGGATTTCACAAGTCTGTTCAAACTCCTCCGGCATATATATTAGCCCTGACAAAATTCTATTCTGTTAGCGATCAGAACTGCATCCAGGAGTACAGATTTGCGACACCTGCGTCATGAGGAATGTCTACCTTGTAAAACGGGTTTACCCGTGACAACTGTAGGTTTTGTCTTATTGCCTTTCCGTTCACTCTCTGTTGCAGTTTAAAACAACAAAGACTGAGGCCCCAGGGCAAATATATTTATGTATACAACTTATCGATTTGTTTAACAGCAACTCGAATGACAAGGCAATATTTCAGGAGATCTAATCGAACCCAGATTCGCTGTGGTATCTCGACTCCTATCTGGGCCCATCCTTGCCACCCCAGAAGGGATGCGTCCTTTTCAAGAAGTGATATTGTATTTTCTCTTTTTCATGCATTGTTTTATTTTGTCAATTTTGTTGTTTCATATGTGACAAGACCAAGAAGAATCGTAATCGTATGTAACAATAAACCAGAAAACAAAACAAACGTAATATTACTTTAATGGATGTGTCTATAACATGGACTTCAATATAGAAATATAGTCCTATTTTATGTATAAAGGCATAAAGCACTTAAGCCAAGTAAAAGTGTATGGATTTCCACAATGAATTGAACTTGAAAGACAAGATTTACTGATATTCGGCCGTGTTAATGATTCAATTTTAGGATTTATTTTAGTGCCGTGAAGATCTAAAACGACGACACCAACAGTACTATCACCGCATACGTTTTCTGGAGCAAGATCGAGAAACTTGTAAGTGAAGATTGAATCAGGATCCAATTAGTGTGTTAGATAACAAAACTTAATATTACTTTAATGGATGTGTCGATAACATGGACTTCAATATAGAAATGTAGTCCTATTTTATGTATAAAGCACTTAAGCCAAGTAAAAGTGTGTGGATAGAACTCTTTAAGTTTAAGGAACTAGACTGCACCTTTGGGGTGATTGGTATCGAAAATGTCAATACTAAAAAATGTTTATTTCTGTTTTTTGTTCAACATATTTCTTTCAAGCATTCTTGTCATTGCTAAAAGTAAAATTATGTTCTTTAGAACGAAATTTGAAACATTATCATAACTTCTGAAAATTCCATGAACAATAATAACACCAAAATGTATAGAAGCTGAATAAATTGTAATAAGTATAAGTTGCGCTTGATAATTTCAGGGCGTTATGGGAAACACCATTAATAGAATCTTCAACACACAGCAAATTCAACAGAAAGCAATCTCATTGGCAAGGAAATCTTTGTTCTACAACTTGTTAACACGGTAAATAGCAGTGATTGTCGAGACTTGATCGATTTCCAATAAAATAGATTAGCAATCAAATGAACTTATATCAAATCAAAATATCCCAGATATAATAAGGGTAATTGATGTTATTTGTTAATTCATAAATAGCTTAAATTATTTAGTGAAATTGTATGTAGTATCAGTTTTTTGAACTAATTTTATCATATTAGTTAATAGCCTTTACCTGCCAGCATCAGTACCAGTATATATCGGAAACTTTCATTTTATTAAGAGACCTTTGAAGATTTAGATCATTTCTAGATTAAAATCTCTCCACTGGGCAGCTAAACCAACAGTAGAAGAAGTAAGGACACCCAAAAATATGCGTTCATCTACTTGAACGTTGGGCGTACAGGTTGTCTGATATGGAAACTTAACTGTGGAATAGTCGGATATCTCACTGGTCAGCACGGTCAGCATCGCTGACGGGGGAAAAAATTTTGTCGAACTGGGGGATTACTCAAAATTCAGGCTGTTCTGAATTTCAGCCCTAAGTTCCAAATTTCATCCCCCAGTTCCAAAATCGATCCCCCAGTTCCAGGATTGGGATGAGGAATCCCTCAGTCAGCTTATTGATTTTGCTAATGGTTCTGGCAGATCTTTTGGAGAGAAAGCTAAACTTACCTAACAGTATCTGTAGCTATTAAGGATAAATTTGTTGAAACTTATGGAAAACTGATGACGATAAATGGCTTATGATGTGCATCAAACAAAATCGTTACGAGGGATTGTCAGATATATTGCACCTGGCATTATGCAGTTTAGTTAAGTCTCCTCTTGAAGCGACTGTTGAGATCAGTAATAAACCAGCATTGGAGAAAGGGAGGACGAAGGTGCTCTCTGCGGTCAGACTCCCTTTGGACGGGGGTGCAAGTGACTTGGTATGGTCCTAGGGAGTTTCAAGTTTCAATCGCAGACCCTAGCAATCTTAGAAGGAGCACTAGAGAACTATTTCAAGGGGCATTAGAAAAATACTCCACTATGTTATACGACTGGGTACAAGCTGAAATTAATGAGCTCAACCATCGCCTCTCACTTTCTAACCTTTTTTTCTTTCGTCTTGCTTTAATGCTTTCTTTTGTTTTTTTCGTAAAATCATTTTTTTTTTGTATTACAATCTTTTGAATGTTTTTTCCCAAAATCATCTTCCTTAGTTATGTTTTTTCGTTATATCATTTTTCTTTTGCTCTTCAATTTTTTTGAGTTTTTAAAATGATAATTTATTTTGTAACAAACTGAAGTGATTATAAAGCTATAATTGTACATAAGTTAGTGATCTGTATAAGTTGCTAAGCCGGCATAGAAACATATGACAGGTCAGTGAGTAAGAACTACGATGAATGTGAAGAGATAAGTGTCGCTCAACAAGTGCTGTGTACAGTGTACAATATATAACATCATTTGCCAAGTTTAGTGTTCTCAAGCGATTAATATAATAAATTAATAAAATAGGCGGTTATGTAGATTACTTTTTCGATCACGTGCGTGTTTTTCCCATGATCATATTGTCGAAATCCTGATAAGATAGCGTAGGGCATTAAATAGGCCAACATTTTCACTTTTTTCCAGACTACTTTTAATTAAGTATCAACCTACGTCTACTACTTACTGAAGATCTACTTCTCATCTCACATCAACAACCATGCCTCGAGCTCTACCTAAAGAACAACGACTGTTCCTGCTCAGAGAACGCTATCGCTTCACCCCGTAGCTGCTACGTTTCCTGGTGTCCCTGTTCCACATCGCAAGACATACTGGAGAATCCAGATAAAGATGGACCAGTATCACACTCTGAGTGACAGAAGACTAAACCACCCTGAACGGCCTTCAAGCAGGGCATTCGAGAACATTGTCACAGTTCTTGGCTCTGTAATGAAGGACCCCACGCTTTCGACTAGATGCCGTGTAGCAGCACCTCCCGTGGTGTCTGCTGGAAACTGCAATATAGTGGATCTCATCCAATGTATCGTAGGCTAACTTATCCAAACGTTATTATATGCTGTACACTGTACACAAGTGTGTAGTCTTATCTATCTGAATAACGTTACATATTTTCAGGTAAGCTTTCTAGTTAGGTAGTAAAGAATGGTTAGAGGTTCTGACAACCCTCACCCTTAGAGTCATCCCCTCTGGCGGGGGAGGGATCACACCATCGCCGATTGTTTAATAAAGGGAAAATGAGTGTGCAATTCGATGAAATCAGTATAGAGTTATATGTATTACACTTCAATTCTTTCTCACTTTTTTAATCATTTTCTGTCTTTTATTTTGCTTTCATATTTTTTTCTTAAAATCATTTTCTTTTGCTTTTCGATCTTTTAATTATTTTTTTCTTAAATCATATTGATTTCATCTTTCGCTTGATCTTATCTCCCTCTAAACAAAGTGATCGGTGTAACCGAGACCTACGTCCTATATGGAAAAGTGCAATGATCAGGGCATCGCTTACTGTAAGAACAGCTAGAAAATTTCTAACATAACTTCGGGCTCAGAAGAATGACCTATAGTTTTACAGTATACTATAATCGAAAGAAATTCCTTCGTTGCTCTAGTTACAACAAGAATATGTAAATTATAGCTTATCAGTTGGTTCCGTCAAAGATGCAAGGCTAGTTTGGTCTAATAATTAATGAACAAAAGAGAACAAATCATACTTATCAACAATTGTATACCTCATTCTCGTTGAAAAAATTATTAATTAACATTATCATTTCGACAAAGTTACAGTAGTGTTGAAATGATGATACCATGCAACTGACCTGTAATTATAGTCTTCGTTTTCTACAGTTTACTTACTTCTCACTCTTCCTCCTCATAGCTTTCCTTTCCAAGAAAAGTGGTCGAGTATTTAAATATTAATCGGGCTAGGCAAGCAGGGACCACTCCAAGTCCAATACTCAATTATAGATTGTTGACTTCAGCAAAAATTTCAAGCATTTTGATTGACATGATTCCATTAAAAATATTCTGGAACTTTACGAGTGTGAATAAAGAAATGAAATACAAATTATGTCTTTCATTGAAATTTTGTCTTTTATTGAATTAGTTGTGCTTGAATCCATTTCCGGATATTTCGCATATCTATTGGTCGAAATTTTTGGAAATATGAAAACTAAGAGAAGGATCTCAATGTTTAACGAAAATGTTCGTTAAAATTGAAAAGCATTGACTAGCGTCTAGCAAATGTGTGTCGCCACGAAAGATGAACATCTAATTGAAACAATTATAAAATTAAACTGCTCTCCAGAGGCGTTGGGTTCGATCGCCTGCGACCCTATGATTTACCCTCAATTAAACGAACACTAAAGCCCAAAGATACTAAAATAAAAGTGGCTGGTTTCCTTACAAGGAGCCCATTAAATAAATAATAGATTGAAATCCAGCTGAAGCATGTTAATTCTCCAATTCATTAATGCTTATTATACAATGCCTATTCTTTAACTCACGATATATCTATATTCTCACATTTAAGAGGGATGGGGGTAAGATGACCACGATTTTTTGACCATTCGCCCTACGTCCGTTTGCCATGGTCAAATAGTTAACAATTTTTGGCTACAAATATTCCGTGATGCTATGGTCATAGTCAGTGCCTTATACTCCCTTTCCACATAATTACTGTTAAGTTGTAAGTCTAACGACCCAATTCTTTCTCACTTTTTGATCATTTTCTTTCTTTTATTTTACTTTCTCATGTTTTTCTTGAAATCATTTTCTTATGCTCTTCGATCTTTTAATTATTTTTTTCTAAATCATATAGATTTTATCTTTCTTTTCCTATTTCCCTGTCTTTAATCAAATTCTTGAATATTTTTTAACCCTATAAAGCTCTTAGAGTCTTAATATGTTAAACTTGAAACCCTTTGACATCTTATTTCTTTTCTAAACAGGGTAAATGAGTAAGATAGTGAACATAGATGGGATATAATCAAAGATGATATAATCACAAGGAAAATAATTGATAATATAATAATCGACAGAGCTTAATGGCAGTCAGGAAATTAAGAAAATGCAGAAAACATAGTGATTGATATAACCGAGACATATGTCATATATGGATAAGTGCAATGATTATTGATAATGATTATTGATAACTTTAAGAACAGCTAAAAAATGTCTTATATACCTTCGGGTATATAAGACTTATAAATAAATAAATAAGAATATAAATTATAGCTCATCAGTTGGTTCCGTCAAAGATTCAAGGCTAGCTTGTTCTAATAATGGTCTCTACAGTAGTATTGCAATGATCATCCGTGTAACATTGCGACTGGTATGTCACAATATTCATGTTCTACAATTCATTTACTTCTCGGAGACCCTTAGTTAGCTTAGTCGACTATTTAAATAATAATCGGATTAGGAAAGCAGAGGCCAGTCTTAGATCTAATGGAATCTAGTCTGCTCCTCAATCAATGGTTCCTTGTGCAATGGCAACTTCTTAGCTGAGATAACTGGATAGGTATTAAATTTCATAAATGGTACTTAGGACTGAAAAACAGTGTAGGAAATCATGTAGCCACAATTTTTGCAACGTTGTATGTCCGAACTGATTTAAGTTGTAACACCAAACTAAGCAAAAAAGCGAAAAACTTACTCCAGAGCAGGTGGTTACGTGTTAGAGTCTTCTACCAATGTTTAGAAACAACTTGACAAAGCGATCTTAAAACAAATTAAAGCCAGAACATCTAGAATGATCAGAGCGAGTGCTCTCAGCAAATCGACATATACACATATATACACATATATAAGAGCAGCGACAAAATCGGTGTATATTATAGAATAAAGTGGCACACAAACGAGGGGAGAACAAAGTAGCTCTCACTGTAAGAGTGTAGGTGTAATTAGTAGTTAGGTCACTTTGGCCAGTGGGTTGAGACGGGGCCCGCCTCCAATTATACGATGGAACGTACAAAGTGGCACATGAACTGGAATGTATAAACTGTATGCATAAACTGTATGTATGAGAAGCGATTACACCTTTCTGCTATAAATGTTGCCATGCACTTTCTGCCCAAGCTGAGGAGCATTATTCGGAGGCTGAACCGCCAGTCAGCAGTCTCAGTAGAGACAGTGTGTCCAGGCAGGGAGATAGAGGCCAGAGCGATAGGCAGCCTGCTAATAGGGATCTGCCATTAGGAAGAACTGACAATCGAAATTGTTACCGTTGCAATCATGTGGGCCACATTGAACGGTAACGAGCGTGAAGGAGTGAATAACGCTCAGCCACATCGGGATAGAGCATTTGTCATCAGTGTCGACTCCCTGGTCATATCCGTAGAAACTGCCGGCCGAGCCTTGAGACCACATGAGCAGTACAGCCAAAACTATACGCAGAATCAGGTCGTTTGCTATCGTTTTGGGACACCTGGTCACACCAAGAATCTCGAATTTCATGTTGATCATGTCAGTTTACCTTTAACGAGACCCCATAATACTTCGTGTATTAAACGTGCACACTCACAGACAGTTTTTCGCAAGAAAACTGAAATAATTTCGCCCATTTCAGAGGGTAAACTTATAGAGCTTTTAAAAGAATGGGGAAAGATGGCGAGGAGGTCTTTTTGAAGGAGGTTTTTTTCAACGGTAACTGAAATACTCCGAGTCCACTATCCCATCTTCCTCGCCTGACGGCTACTCCCCAATTATTGGAAATAAAGCCCAATAATCTTTAGCTTCTTAATTACCTATTATTGCTGAAAACAATATTTAAGTAGTATTTGCACTCTAAGACTTTAACTCAGACAAGGGCTTAAAAATATAATTTATATTGCAGCTACGAAAACAATACACGAAAGTTTCATCTCAAGCCAAAATAATCAAGATTCAAGAGTTATGCGCCCAAGTGGGGTCACCAGAACAATATTTATATAAACACAACAACAGATATTGCATCACATATTGCGACACAAACACGATTATACCCAGGACGGTTATCGGAGTTAAAGTTTACAAATTTTGTACAAAAGAATGGATGCCAAGAAGGGGAATGAGGGGGTGGATACAAATCGTCCCAAGTCAGTCTTCAGAGTATCCACTATGGGGACGGAAAATTACGGGTGAAAACCGCCTTTGTAAGACTTGTGAAATACCCCTTTCTTAGACTGCTCCCAAACGCTCAACAACCAATCCCTTCAATCCCTTCGATTGAGAAGCAAACCTTTAATCCTTTCCGTATTCACAACACCTGTTCGCAGCACGAGCCCTAAATTAATATCATAATACATTTCAGGATCTGGAAATTTATATAGTCTTGAACAAGTTTAGTCATTTTCCCAACAGCCTACACTGCCTGGACAACATTGCTTGGATTGAGTGACGGTCTTCTCGTCAAATACAGCCACAAGGTAACCCAAAGCAATTGTGTTTAAAACCTTAACACTGGTGTGTCAACTTGTTAATTTTTAATAACTATATAAGTAAAAATAATAAAACTAAATTAAAATTTGTCAGAAAAAGTTGATATGTCGAAAAAGTATACTCCCGTGCGTGTCGAACTTCAGCATCCTCGGGCAAGCTCGAGGCTGGCTCCTCTTTTTCTTGTCGGTTATAGTTATGATTGTATTGAAGAAATTAATTGTTTATTGTTTTTTATTGCAGAGGAATTGAGACAAAACTGCCACCCAGCAGGGCTGAGAGAATTAGAAGCCACAGAGTTATTGCTCAGAGATGAGATGAACCCCAAAACCACAGAAGATGGTCGCAAACGCCGCAGGAAAGCTTAGACTTCATATCAAAACACATTTAAAGGACGTGAAAGCCTTAAAAAATCTTGTTCTACTTATCGTCAAACAAATCAAGGGAAGTCAACTAACATTAAAGCTTCGGAAAAGTATTATCACAATGCAAAATAAAAAGTATCCCACAAAAAAAGTAAAGCGTTTACGGAGGCCAGTTTTCCAACTTACCACCAAGTATATTTATAATGTCGACATAAAGAAACCAGGATATATTTCCATTAATCTGACTACTTTTTTTTAAACCGTCATTAAATTTAAACAAATAACAATAAGGCTGCCATTTAATAATGGTTTAGATGACATATCTAATTCTTACTGCGGAGTAAAATTTGACGACTAAACGTTCGGTAATAACAATTCTGACATCATAATAGATATATGATAAGGAAAATCAGAATAAAACTGCCTTTAAGACTACCACAACGGCAGTTAGGTGTATTCAAATTCAAGAACTGTTAATACAAAATGACCTTTACTTAGTGGAGTGTCTTATCATTCTCTAGTTTGTGAGTCTATGTGTATGAATTTAGTTTTTATATTTTCTTATTAGATCTAATTTGAATTATTTTTCAATTTTTACAGAAATCCTTAATATAAGTAGGCAAATTGCTGAATTGGAACTTTATATTTCAATTTCTTTTTTATAATTAAAAAGTTATTTGTTAATTGTTCTTCGTAGTGAACTTAAGCAAGAATAAAGAAACGTGACGCTATGATACCGCCTGCCAGTTAAATCTAAGCACTGCAAGAAAGTTCGAGAAAATATCACGGTTACAGATAAACCACAATAATAGCAACAATATAATTGGCCTTTAGTAATTTGTAATTCTTAAATAATTTGTAATACGTAGTAAATAAAAAAGGAGCGTACGTACAGTCGTTGTTCAAAAATGGTTGAACAGGTCAAAAGTTATAATGGTCGAATCAAAGTTTTTGTTGTCGCGGTGATACCCGACTCTCGCAGCTCAAAGCTGAACGATATACGGATATAATCTCGTCAAATTTTTTCCCGTATCTTGCCATTTGGGCCCGAAGGGCCCAAATGGCAAGATTGTTTTGATACGTTTTGTGCACGTGCACAAAGAGTACAAAACAAGGGTTGGCGATCGACAGCGTAATTTTGGAATATTAGCTCAAAATGTGTCCGTACGTACGTACGTACGTACGTACGTACGTCCGCGCGCACGCTGAACGCTCCTTTATCAAACTCATGTATACGAATACAATAATAGCTGTGTTAACAGACTTAACTGCCTCCGGCCGACGAATGTACTTCACATTATGCAATGTATACATGATTGCCTCAATTATTTGTTCTAATCACAACAATCGC
>JH152749.1:229431-249879 GCA_000226015.1 Mnemiopsis leidyi | reverse complement strand
TATTTCCTGATTATCGCCATTTGTGCCATTATTGCCATTGTCGCCTATTGGTTTCATTGTCGCCATTTGGTTCATTGTCGCCTATTGGTTTCATTGTCGCCATTGGTTTCATTGTCGCCATTGGTAACATTGTCGCCATTGTTTGTACCATTGTCGTCGTTGGTACCATTTTTGCCATTGTCGCCATTGGTGCCATTGTCGCCATTGGCGCCAATGTCGCCATTGTCGGAACCATTGTCGCTATTGGAACCATTGTCGCCATTGGAATCATTGTCGCCATTGGAATTCCAAATGATCCACTCACTCTGAGTGGCGTTCTTGAAAAAGGTATCGACATCGAGTGGTTCCAATGGATCCATTATAATGGTGCAAATGGTCGCCAATGGCGATCGCCATTGTCGCCAATGGAACACAACCATTGGAGCCAATGGTGATAGGGACCACCATTTGCACCACTGACCTCATCGCCATTAGCCCCATTGGAACATCTATTTGTTCCATTGAGTGGATCCATTGGCGCCAATGGCGCCGCCAATTGCCCCACTCACCAAACTATATGACCCTTTTGCCGTTATTTTAATAGTAATTAATTTTCTATGTACCTGAGAAATGTTCTTCCTTGTCTCACAGACCATGTAAAATAACTAATTTGATGAATACACCTCAATTTAACCCTTTTTGAGCCAATTACAAACAAATTAATATGGGGGGTTTTAAAGTGGAGGTCAAAATTTTGGTAGTACGAAAATATGGGGATTTTTTCCGAAAATCCCAGAATTCCGTACCCCGTAAATATGTCTCTCTAAGGTAACTCTGTTATGTCACATAAAGTTAAAATTCAATTCAAATTATGGATGATAGTAATATTGGTTAAGATATCAATTGTGATGCTATCAATGATCATGCTTCCTGCCATTGCCATTGCGGCCTACATAAAGTTCACATAGAGCTTACACAAATTTGTGGAGTCAACATTTGGAAATTTTTGACCAATTTGTTTGTTGAGAGGCTGCGAACCTGTGGCATCTAAATCAAAGTTATCATGAATATTTCATTACTTGAATGTTTGATATTTGTGCAATTTCACAGCCATTACTGGCCCACCGTCCACGTTTTTTCGGCCCCAGAGTGCTGTAGCTCAAGAAGGTTCTCTTCAGGGAAGTCTTTGCGAGACTTTTGCTGCTGTAGTAATCAAGCCTCTTTATTTTGGAGGCAACGGCATTCCACATTGTGGTACTTTGTAATGTATGATTCTTGACAGGATATGTGTGTGACCTTACAAGAAACTATCTGTAACATTATTTCTATCATTGCTCTGTCATGATCAGTGTTACTCAGCCAAGGTATGTTCTAATTTTCTCTTATTTTCTCTTTAAAATTTTTATAATTTGTGGTAAAATCGGTCAACATTTTATAACCTTATGCTGCAGTAATATCTAATAACATATAATGGAATGAAAATACACTCCAGGAGACCAGCTGATGACTTTCTAGCATCCCTGCAGACAAATTTACAAGGAAATGCTCGCTCTAGACGAAGAAGAGGTAGTTGACAAGTGACAACTTAACTGGGAACCTACACAGTAGACAGCTGTCAAAAATGTTAAACCTGACTCAGCTCTCTGGACTTAACTTAATGGTCAATGGTCAAAATATTATGACCATGGCCATAGAAAACTGAAATTTCTCCGTGGACATAGTGAAAATGGCCCAAAGTAGACTGATCATAAACTCTTTCAATTAATTAATGTAAAAAAACCCTGAATGGCCTTCAAGAATTTAAATTGTAGTTGTTTGAATTAAACTTAAAGCTGACCCGGTGCAATTGCAGGACAACAGCAGCCAAATACAGCAGCAGCGAATGTTTCATCCCAGAAAAATATAGTGGCACCAAAGGTAAGATGACTTAATTTTTTTTCTATCTTTGCTTGATATCAACTTTGAGAATTTCATGGATAAATCAATTGGGTTTTACCGGATTTCTCTCACTTTAGCATTTTCATAGTATCGCAGGGGCTACAAAGAGGATTCTTTGGCAGCAGACCCTCCCCATTTAACCCCCAACCCCCGTTTCCAGTTAATTCTGTTGAGACAACTAAAAGGGATAGCTTAGGTCGAGCTTTTATACCACACTTCCTGGAATGGCGATTAATGGGGTTTGAACCCTGGACATATTGTAATTAAATCAAGAGCCTTCTTACTACAACACCAATACTGTAGCCACTAGCCTAGAACTAATCAATATTCCAGCTTTTTTGCAATGGACCACACATTTTTTATATTGAAAGTAACAGTGTTTATCGATGTATAGATTGTTAGTACCAAACTTATCATTGATATAAGGCTATCACATAATACGATATCACGTGGCAATTAATCTGGATCTTCTCAGGCACAAAGCAGAGTAAGACCAGCACAACAGAAGACGAAACAAAACAGAATTAAGTCAGAGCCTGTCGTCAATGATAAACATTCTGGTAATCAACTGTTTCATATGATGTCTTCAAATTTCTTAACATCATCAAAACTTGAATATAATGCATTTTTTCAGTTTTTTATAAGAACAGATTCAAATCAAATATTAGAACAGGTTCTGTTGATTATCAAATTCCATATAAAACATTTTTCAGCTACCAAGAAACCAAAACAAGCTGTGAAATCAAACTCTCCTAAACTTCAACAATCGCACATTTCCTCACAGTCAGAAGATCCAACTCCTCATGCGACAAGCAATGTTCATATTGAAATTATGCCGTCAGTTGCTCCTGAAGTGGTCCAGCAACCACCTCTTTCAGTCGAAACTGTGCAGAATGTGCAGGATGTGACAGTACCAGACTATTCAGTTCCAGTACTGACCGAGAATATGATTGCCCAGCAACAACTTCACAACGTCAGAGCTAGCCAAAATAACTTCTACATGAAAAACCAGTCGAACATATTCAACACAGGATTCAGCCCGTATCAAGCTCATCCCTCACATGCAACCAATAGAACCTCGATAGCTGACAATGTGGTCGTGGAGAATGCACTGCGGATTGCAGCTCAACAACCACTTCCTGCTCCCCCATCATTCTCCACTCCTAGGGGCTACTTCCACCATGATCAAAACTCGAACCAGCCACCACAAAACCAAGGGATTCCAACTCAACAAAGAACGCATGGCACTACTGGACAGTCTCAAGCTACAATAGTAGCACAGGAACAACCTTACTTTGGTAATTCACAGCCCAACCGGGGTGTGGATCAAAATCCGGTCCTGCCGCCTGACACAAAGCCCTTAAACAGTTAGTTTTGACTACTTTGAACTTCGTTTTCAATTCTATGACACCCATCTTAAATTGCTATTGCTGGACTGATCATGATCCACAGCAATTATACTTTTTAGGTCACTACTCACAGAGCTTCAGCATCGGTGGAGGAGCTCCTCTCGATACGAAAACTGCCCAGGAGTTAGAGCGACGGAAGTGGATTCAGGAACTAGGTGGGGATGCTTGAATGTGATAATAGTTCCAATTTATCACCATACTTAACTATGATGATCACGAGCTAAAACTTCGTTTACTTTTACAGAAGCACAAGTGAGGGAGAAAAAAGAACGTGATCAACGAGAAAAAATGCGACAAAAATCTCCCTATCCAGCTCCCGTAACTACAAGTCTCCACGCCCCTGTTACGCACCAACTTCCTTCTTCCTCCAACATTGCCGCTTCCGCTAATCTTTATCAGAGCAACTTGCCGCCTAACTTAGTGCAACAGCCATCCTCTTTGCAAAACAATCCTCCTCAACAACCAACATATAATCTCCCTCAGCAACCCACCATTTCTTCAAACTCTCTTCAACCAAGCTCTCAACTTCAACCTCCTCAAATTTTACATCTGTCCCCGAAAACTCCGGTTCCTCAGCCCACCGGGAGTCCAACTCAAGGTCGGATGTTAGGTCAGGGAACTTGGGTGGATCCCGTGGAATTGGAGCGGAGACAGGAGGCTAGAAAACGAGCCCTTGAAAATCAGGTTTGAGATTTTTTGAGATTAACGCTGGCCTAAGTGCTAGCTTTGTGATATTTTTGTTCAGTTGTATTTGTTGTTCCATTTTGTTAAATTTACTTATTCGAAGACAGTTTCAAATAAAATCAAATCACTAACGTGCTCTTACTGTTCTGATTGTATATTATTTATTACTTTTACATGTTGATATGCGACCTATATTTCCTATCCTTGTAACAATTGCCGATCTACTCTGCCACAGGAAATGATAAGGAGGCAGGTAGAAGAACGTGAACGCCTCAAGAAGGAAGAACGAGAAAGAATAAAACGCGAAGAAGAGATCGAAATGAGGCGAATTGAGGAGGAAAAACGAAAAATGGCTGAGGAGGTGAGACTTGAGCAGGAGAAGAGGAAACAGAAGGAAGAAGCACAGTTACAGCAGATAGCAGATATGAGGAGGAAGATTGAAGAGGCAAACAGGAGTGCTAAAGAGGAGAAGAGAAATAAACGGAGTAGATCTGTCAGCGGGAAGGAGAGCACTTTCAAACATGATGTGGTAAAGTAGCTTTTATTTTCCTTATTTCTGATGGCACCTACTTGCCGCATCCTATAATCCTCTATTTTCGAAGCACGGAGCTACGCCTGCAGAAGATAGCTAGCGTTTATTGGGTTTCATCTGGACGCAATATAGCAGGTGCTGGAATAGCTGGCCAGTGATTTGTTAGGGAGTTAGAAAAAGATAAACACATCATTTTAGAGGGCCGGCTTCAAAAACGGCTGTACAGATATTGCTGAAATAGTGCCAGCCGCTCTAACTCGATAATCAGATTATATTCTGAGATTATGATACGGTTCCATCGTCCAAACCGTCCAATGAGCATCTTGATGCTTGATTCCGGAATTTAAATCTAGTGAGTTACCTCAAATTCTCAACTAAGTTGTTTTCCTGCCCGTTTTTCGGTACTTTTTTGCTTGTTAAATTGATAATCTCTACAGGAAAGCATACCGCTAGAGTCTGTTGAAGAGATTAAGACAAACCATCAGAGATTGGTTCCTGTCATTGAGAAAACTACATCGGTCGAAGAAACACACGTGCAGAGCGCTCAAACATTTGTAAGCCCTACTTCTTTTGTAGTTTCCAGTTCAGAGTCTCAGACAGACTTAAGTTTTATCCCAGATTTAAACAGACATCTTTTTTATTATTATGACAGCCTTTTACGATTTCTCAGCGGCTATAACAAATATCAATCCCAGGCGGCTCCAGTTCCCGTGCAAGAGACTGTATTCGTGCCAGTTCAACCTCAGCCAGTGCAGGTGCAACAGCCAGTACCAGTTCAACAACCAGTTCGCTATGTGTCTAACGCGTCTACTCAAACTGTCCAAGAAGTGTCATGTCAGACAATGACTAGAGAAGAGTCCTTCCTTCCTGCTGACTCAAGACTGATCCAGCTCAAGGTAACATACGTCTTATTTTTACTTTTCACTAGAGATAATCGACACCGTAATTTCCTACATCTAGAGATTTTCGACACTGTTACTTGATGTACGTTAAACTAGAACTATTGAAATTCAGCTTATCCGTCATAAATATATCATTTTACGGGTTCAGGAGAGGGAACTATCAGTTGTTCAGCGCAAACAAGATTCAGCAAAGAGAGGCACCTCAAAACGCAATGATAATGACAAACAGGGCTCGGCCAAGAGAAATGTCCCAAATCGTAACAACACTGACAGCAGAAGAGGTCCCATCAAACCGCAACCAGGCTCAAAGCTGCCCGTTAAGAAGCAGCAAGAGAGGAAAGTTCCGGAAGTTCCCAGAGTCCAATACGACAAGAACGGGAGGAGAATCAGACGGACAAAACCTCCGTCTCCACAGGATGAGACACCTCCTGCTGCCAATATAATTGCTGAGGAGTCAGGTACAGACGGTTTATTTCCTATTTCTCATTTCAGTTGGCTAGAGCGATAGCTTGCATTATTTTATTCTTTCTTAACATAGCATTAGATGGGGGGGGGGGGCGTGGTAAGGCAGTGGCAAAGACCATGTCACCCTGGAATATGCCCTGTGGCCAATGGTCAAAAAATTTGACCATTGCGACAGAGACCCTACAGGTAATTTTTACATGGTCAAGATCAAAGTTACATTTTATGGTTTAATGTCGTGGTAATATTTGGATTTGCTATTTGATCATCGAAATTTTGAATTTTTTCATATAATTTAGATATTTTTGACCGTGGAAAAAAATCGTGACCCCCCACCCTAGATTCTTTGTTTAACGACATAAGTATAGTGTTCTTAAGTTTCATATTTGTTATAAAGCTGTTCATGTTTTCAGAAGTTATTACAGAGTACGAAACTATTGCAGATATATTTGATAACCCAGAGTAAGAGCAGTATTCAACTTTACAAAATGTTTGCTCTAATTTGTGTAATTTTTAACTCTAGACTTCGCTTGCTTGACAAAAACGAACATTTGCTTAGTTGTCTATACATTGTAATTCTACGACAATCGTTTAGATGTAGTAACTAGTATATGAAGCTAAGTAAAGCTAAAGCCAGTGTATGTAAGCATATTTATTTTGGGGGCTCTTGTCCGAGTTTAGTACACCATCAACTTTCGACATATTTTAACGGGTGTTTGGTTTTATGTAAGCCTTTATAAACATATATTCCTGTCATCAATAAGCAATCACGTGAGTGGAACTGTAAACAACATAGCATGTTTAAATCGGCCGGCATATAAAAAGTGTGCAAAAATTTCCAATGGGTCCTGTCGTCGCGCAATGGGTCCTGTAGAACGTCCTATGTTGTTCAAAGGAAGCTTATTATTTGAATACAAAGATGAGCCATTTTATCCACCAGCTAGTTGGCCATGAAGCTGCTAAAAGAATTGTAGTATCCATATCGCACTGTTCAAGCAGCTCAGCCCTCGTACAGCCTTTAAAAAACACTGGCAAAGAGAAGGTTTTGAACTTTCCGGTACAAAATTCAGGACAGAGTCCTCGGACCGTATGTAAATAAATTGTTAATGTATTTAACTAAACAATTCGGTCAGGTCCCCGGTAATGAAAGTGGAATCGGTCGGCCCATCTCCCTTCACTGTCCCTGAGCAGCAGGTGCAGATGCGGTACACTTCACCCAAAAATGTCAGATGTTTTTGTTTAGGATATAATTCCAATATCACACAACACATTGTTGATAAGAAATGTTGTGGAATTATATTTTGAAACCTTGCCAGATAGTTTTAATTCCTCTCTAATTCAGGAAACACGGACAATCCCATCCGCTATTTCAGTCAGACAGAATGATATTTTGAGTCAGCTGGAAAAGCTTAGAATGGTCAGTACTTTAAATATCATCATAAATTATTCATCCAAGTGCAGAAACAATTATCTGTAAGAATGCAACATGCATGTTGATATCCTCAAAATAAAGCCACACAGAGAGGAATAGATTTTTCTAGAATGCTTTCTTCATGACTCCAGAATCATGACCGCTGTTTCGAGATAAATAAATGACTACAGTAAACCCTCGATTTACCGGGCCTTTATTTACCGTGTCCCTCTATTTACCGGGCCTCCTTCCTTTCCCCCGAAATTTTTTAATATTTTCACACAAAAAATTTTTCCCGTCTTTTAGTTGCGTGTCACATGTCAAAGCTTGTTATCCCATGGTCGTTACATAATATGGCTCCTTCTACACCCAATTTAAGCATGCTATACTGCCCTGATAGAGATACACGAGATGCTTGACAACAGTCCAGCACACGATCGTGTATCAGCGTGACCTTATCGCATATGCCGATGGCACGACACGTAAAATCAAAAAAGAGTCGTACAAGGCCATGGGATATGAGCTTTCAATAGCAGGCACACGTTATATCTTGGTAATGGTATCTCTTCGCCGTGATAGAGCCTTAACATGCAGGTGTACTGATATATGTAACGTAACCACGTCATACATACACAATACAGCAATCAACATTGAGATTACTGATCGAAGATGTAATTCAGAACGTTGGATTCATTTTCACATTTCTAAATCCCTCAAAGAGCCCTTATATCAACAAATTTGATCAGAAATGTGTACGTATAACTGTCAATAACTTAAGTTACTATTTTTGGCCAAAATTAGGCCATATTTTGGTCAAATTCTATTTACCGGGCCCCTCTATTTACCGGGCCTCAACCCTTTCCCCCGAGAGGCCCGGTAAATCGAGGGTTTACTGTATTTTTAAAGTACTAGGGGCAAAATTACCTCATTGTTATCGCCTGAACCCTGAGGGTAAACAAAGAGGCATACATGCGGTCACTATGCACGTTTCGTCAACCGTGGTCGAAATGTGACAAAATTATATAAAAAGTGCAAATTTCAGCAGCAAGTGTAGTAAAATAGCGGTACGTGCGAGATGCGCGTGTACTCATGGTTAAGTTGGACTTGTCTTGCCAGACGTTGCCTCGCCAGCAGAAACCATACAATATATTATTATGTAGACAGTGGATTGTAGACCCCTTGTAGAAAAAAGCCATGAAATTCTACAGCCATGAAAATCTAGAATGTTCCAGATAACTGATAACTTTTTAACGCAATCGATTATGTGCATCGTGCACTTTCCAATCTTTTTAGTGAATATGAACTTTTCCACTACTATGAATAACTAACTATGAATAACTAACTATGAATAACTAACTATTCGGGACTATGACATAACTAACTATTTTTATTCCAGGGATTAAAAGACAGGAGAAGGCACGTTAGCTCAACTGAGATTATACAGTGAACAACTCCCAAAAGCTTGACTGATCCTGAACTAACATATTTGATTTCAAAGAGCTCCTAGTTTTAATACTTGACATTTTATAGATTCAATGAAATGAGTTTGTACAGATTTAAGATAATTGCGAATGTACATGATCTTCAGATATTTGGTTCAAGTATTGTATTAATTGTTATTTGCCCGATGTTGTCAGGCCTGCAGCCTGAAAATGGGCCGCAACTTGAGGCTATTTGTGATTAGTTCCATACAAAATATTGATGAGACAAAGACAAGACATCAGATTTTTTCCAAAGATAATGAGATATTTTAGTTGATATCTGCGATATTAAGTGATAAAACCACAACAAAACCAAAAGAAATTTACCTAACAGATTTCAATCAAAGCATCAGAAATATTTAAATCAATTTCAAAACTGTCACAATCACTTAAATATTATTGGTTAGAAATCATACGATACTTGCTTTCCCGACTGTTAACTGATTTGAATTGTGATTTTTATGGGTACGAAATAAAATTAAAAACTTCCACTCCCACGCTATCTAAAAGCAAATATTTCAACATCAGTCTAAAGCAGGTCTCTGCGGCATACACATATTGTAATGAGCACGTTTATCCCAAAAGTTTGGACCCTTCCACCCGCACCAGCCCTCCTTAGTAATAGTGGCGATGTCTTCTTTGCCGGTGTAATGCGGATCTAAAATCAAGAACTGTGTGTCTCCTGATGAGGAATGATATGGTGAAAAAATTTGAGAAACGACAAACAATTAACTGGCATTTAATAATGGAGGAAATTTTAGGACGTAAAACCATGATCAAATCAAACATACAAATAAGCTTGAAAGTAAAAACTTAGGAAAATATTTGTAGACGTACCAGTGACCTGGTCGTACTTGACCCCGAGAATGGTATGAGCGAGAACTCCGCCCCCTATCATGACAGGAGTGCCGTGATTTGTGAAGTGGTGCGCTAGTAGTCCACCCTGCATGGCCATGTCTTCACCTGAAACAGACAGTTCTACAACAAACAGTTCTGCAACAAACAGTTCTGACTTCTGCAACAGTTCTAGCGTACAGACCTCAGATACACAGCTATAAAGTGTCTTTGCAAATCGCAGCTGCTGAGCTTTCAGATTGTTACAAAGCAATGGTTCATGAGAACTGATATAGAAGAGTTTCCTATTGAAAAATAATGTTGAACACTCGCCACCATTTTCCCCAACTAATTCTTATGCAACAAACCTGAACTAACGAACTGTATTCTGTGCTGGGACCCGACCCAGCTGTCGAGCACGTAGCCCACTTCCACACTCCCGATCCACTGACGGGAGTTTACAAACTTGTCCGGTTTGTCTCCCATCTTTACTAAAGTTTCCTGAGATAGGGACGGTTTACCTGAGTCACATTCAGTGTACATGGTAAAATGTGTACTACACAGTTTGTATGTAAACAACTGGTTGTAAACTGTTTGTATGTAAACAACTGGTTGTAAACCTTTTGTAAGTAAAAAACTGGTTGTAAACTGTTTGTATGTAAACAACTGGTTGTAAACTGTTTGTAAGTAAAGAAATGGTTGTTAACCTTTTTGTAAGTAAAGAACTGGTTGTAAACTGTTCTTAAGTAAAGAACTGGTTGAAAACTGTTTGTAAGTGAAGAACTGGTTGTAAACTGTTTGTAAGTGAAGAACTGGTTGTAAACTGTTTGTAAGTAAAGAACTGGTTGTAAACTGTTTGTAAGTACAAAGAACAACAGAAATGAGAAACACCTAACTTTGACGTCACGAGTTTAAAGTAGATAGGCATGGCTGATGGTTTTGACTTGAAAATATAAGTACATACCTGTATTAAGTATATAAGTACATACCTGTATTAAGTATATAAGTACATACCTGTATTTCCCGGTGGGAAGGAGGCTGTCTGTCCGTGTATCCGTTGTACAAGAACCATGAACACAGTGTCTGAAGAGACCTGTACGCACAACCCCAGCCATTATCGTTAAATTTGTCCTGAAAATAACAGAGCTTAGAGGAAGTGTCGTGTTGACGAGATGATATGGACTCCTTCTCCACCTACTACGAGAATACATGGATAGGAAGCTCCACAACAACCTAACTTCTCACACGACATGTGGAATCAGAAAGGACGCTTGGCCTAAAAACAAAGTAAAAATATTTTAGGCCAAGCGTCCTTGCGGACGCTTGGCCTAAAAATAAATTGAAAAAACTTTTTGGCCAAGCGACCGAAATTTTAGGTACAAGTTGTTAGGCCAAGCGTCCAGTTAGGCCAAGCGTCCAGTTAGGCCAACAGACCGGGTACCATATCCGTCTAAGGTTCAGCCCTCAGTGCTTCGATAGTCGGGACTCGGGCCCGATCGGGTGTCACTACGACAACTGTCATTCATTTATTTTGTTAGCGATTCTGATTTGAGAACTTCCCCGAAAAGTCAAACTCTTCTCACCAATACTGCAATTTTAGTACTGCGATTTTTTGTCTGACTTTGTCCGGCCCTTATTCGAAGCGAATAAAATCATGGAAATGTCGGGAGGGTGCGCGTGCTGTACAACGATTTATGGGCAGCGGACGTAGTTTTATGATATTCCAATTCGGGGTGCTCAGCAGAAAAGTAAAATAAAAACTAAAAACAATGCCAGACTACCTATTTTGGTGATACCTTTAATTTCATTTTTCAATATATATTGCCTACTAGAAATAATCCAGAAGTTCCCAACAGTTTTCCTTTACCGTGGTTTACCTATTTCAGGTTGGGTCTTTCAAATGATTATGAACGCCGAATTTTTAATGAAATGCCATATTAAATACAACTGTGTGTAACTACTGATCTATATCAATGCTTTTGTCATGTTTTATTTTGGGATGCTTCATCGAATTTCTGGATAATTAATGATAGGTAACCCAATCATCAAAAATTCCTGTAATTTCACGCTAAACTAGATTTACCGGATTGTGTGCATAAACTGTAAGTGTAAAGGTAACCTTTTCAGGGTTCACTTTACCTCACCATACAGTTACTTTATATATATATTGTAGTATACAGGGTCATTAGCCTAAGACTGACTGGCGATATCAGAGGCGGCTCGTGAGTGACTGGACTTGGCACGGGTGGGTACTGGCGACGTTAACTCGGGGGTTTTGGGGCTTGGGAAGGGACAAAAGGAACGCTTCAAAGTTTTAAACATTTGACGCGTTTAAACACGTGCAAACTTTGCGTGCTTCTAGCACGCGCAAATTGCGTTAAAATATCGTCAAACTCAGTAAATTTTAGAGTCGGCCGACCTACGCACTTGAAACTGTACAACTTTAAACTTTCGCAGACATTATGTTGTCATCGTGGGTACATGAATGTACCCACGCTGCCTGTTATTACACATAAAACGTCAATTTCACGAGCCGCCGTCCCCCATTGCAATTAACGTGTAAAATTCGAGATTGTGGGTATTCCGTATTTTCCGTACCCACGCGAGTAACGCTCGATTCGTAATCCGATTTTGAGGACAGTACAAATTGCTGCGCATTCCCGCATTAGCGCGATGATATTCGAACGCAATAAATTAATTACAGCTGAGATTTTTTTATTAATAAAAGTGAATGGTAACGGTTTTCAGGTTCCATGGGTACATCTGAGTACCCACGTACCCGAACGAGCCGCCCCTGGGCGATATGCTATCCCTTCCAGGACAGTCTGATGGACTTAGAGCGGGATTCCTTTTGTTATTTAGTCCTTCTCCTTGGCCGTTCTGGCTACGTGGCACGCATCCTCTTACTCTCAGTTCCGTCCTTAGGCGTGCCACGTGTACTATTAACTTTACTTCGCACCTTGCGTTCCCTGATTAGTAATTTGTTTGGTTAAGCGGGTGTCACGTGACGGTCTTTTAGTCACGTGATGTTTACTTTATATGTCCTTCCACTGTACTCGGAGATCTTTTTTTTCTGCTCCCACTTGAATTGAATTGAACAAATCACTGTGTATCATTTTGTACGAGACCTAATTCTTTAATATATATATGTATATAAATATTGCTTCTTGCAGTTGCTATAGTTGATATTAATTTATATTTAGTGCAGTAGTAAAAGGTGATATATAATTATTAAGCCAAATTTCTGAAAGCAGCAAGTAGTTATTAAGTCTCATTCTTAAAATTTAGTAGCTTTGTTGATTTTCTCTGTAGACTTGAAAATTCGTTTTTAGGAAACTTTTCATCAAATTGAAATATTTCGAACTGACACGTTCATATTCATTTACTCAATAAATGTATTTAATTTGTAGTGTTGAAATAATTTTTAAACTATTTCGACACTACAAATTAAATAAAATATTTGATGAAAAGTTTCCAAAAACGCATTTTCAAGTCTACAGAGAAAATCAACAAAGCTACTAAGCCAAATTTGAGATACTTTGCTGTGATTAACTTATTTGCTTTATCTTCTTCTTATGAAAAAACTTTCCGGTTCTATAAACTGCTCGATTACCCAATATCAAATATCTATTGGTGGAATATCTGACATCCGACCAAGACATTTAGAATGGTGAAAATGACGGACATTCTGGAAGTAAACCGTCTCCAACTACGAACAGAAGTAGGATTTAGTCCTCACGAGCTTAACAAGTTGCAGGAGATCGAGGTGACACTCAGATTATACACCGACACATCTGCAGCTGGAAATAGTGACCATGTTAAAGATGGTGTAGACATTAAGCCAATCTGCAAGGAAATCATCCGGCAAGTGCAGGGAAGCAAGTACGATCTCATAGAGGCTATCGCTCAAGACGTGGCTTACATCTGTTTGAATCATGGGAGCGACCTCAGAGTGGAGGTTAAGGTTGAGAAACCCGGTGCAATTCGCTTTTCCAAGTTTTCCGCAGTCACCATCACCCGTAGCATGTCAGATATGCCGTTATATGACGTCATAATTTCAATCGGCTCGAACGTCCATCCAGAAAATAATGTCCCGGAGGCATTACGTCAAATATCAGACGGTGTCGGGAAAATTTCCAAGATTTCCAACTGTTACCAAACCCCAGCCATCGATTCCAGCTTCACAGAAGATGAACGGGAGAGCAAATTTTACAATCTTGCCATAGAAGTCTCCACCCATCTCAGAAAATCTGACCTAAAAGACGCTCTACTAAAAATTGAGACAAAGATGGGCCGAGTCCGGGACCCCGACAACAAGTTCGCTCCACGACAACAAGTTCGCTCCATTCTGGTGTTGGTCAAAAGCGAGTTTGGCTTGACATGGAGGACATTTGCAAGTTTCCTCATGTGGCAGTTCCAATATCTGACATCAAACCAGAATATAATAGTCAAGCCACTGGTGGTGTGACGATTCTTTCTCTGGCTCAACAGCTGACCAAGTTGGATGTGCCGTCTGACTATTTCCCGACAGTTGACCTAGAAATTTCTGACGTTTGCAAGACTAAGGAAGAGCCTCATAAGAAAATAGAGTCAAATCTTAATTTCCTAAAACGTGCAGCACATGTCCCGGCGGACATTACTTCTGGCACGAAAACCGCCCTAGTAACCGGTGGTGCCAGTAAGATTGGTGCTCACATATCACAAAGACTGCACAGTCTAGGTTTTAACGTTGCCATACACTACTGCACGGGCAAGAATGCAGCACAATCCCTGGCAGAAAAGTTAGATGCCGAACGTACAGGATCAACAATGACCGTTCAAGCTGATTTATCAGTTTCAGCCTCGCAAAACTCTCACAGTTTGGTGGAGGAGACGATAGCACGTTGGGGCAGGTTGGATGTGGTTGTCAACAACGCCTCAGTCTTTATCCACAGAAGTATAAATGAGACAACGGAGGAGGTAATTGTATAGTCATTTCCTTATATTGCAACTTAACAAATAGGATTCACAGAAAACAGTGACACTGTTATCATACATTGCAGAACTGGCGGTGGAACTTATCGAAATTTTATTTTGATATCAACAAATTTTCTGACTTTAAATGGCTAATTCTACTTCATCCCAGATTTGGAACAATACCCTGACTACGAACCTAACCTCTCCATTTTTTCTCATCCAATCAGCCGCCAAGTACCTCGAAGCCCATCAGGGCTGCATCGTCAACATCTGTGACATTCACGGCACCAGGCCTCTCCGCCAACACGCCGCCTACTCCGTCTCCAAGGCGGCGCTGATCGCCCTCACCCAGTCAGCTGCTCTGGAGCTGGGCGAGAAGGGAGTGAGAGTAAACGGGGTGAGTCCAGGAGCGATATCCTGGGTGGAAGGGAAGCATGATGTAGGTTACCAGAAGGAGACCCTGTCTAAAGTTGCTCTGGGGACCCCTGGACGGATGGAGGATGTTTGTGAGGCGGTGGAGTTCTTGATAAACAATAAGTATGTTACCGGACAGATCATTAATGTTGACGGTGGGCGAAGTCTCAATCAGTAACATGGTTAAATTTTCAAGAGCACAAGTATAATTTTTCTTGCTCTTTACTTCATAATTAGAATATTGTGGATAGTGTGGCCTTCTTACTGAAATGTTTTGTAGTATGTACTAAAGTTTTTTAATATAATATGACGTGAGAGAGAACAAATTTACGCATTTATATAACTCCGCAAGCCATTTACTTCTAGCTGCTAGAGAAACTCAATAAAACCTCTCAGTCATTTTGCTTTATAACTGATGAAATTGAACCTCATGAAAGTGGACAATGCAAATTTGCCATTTATAACACTGTTTGATCTATCTTGAATTGAGGTGAATAATGACAGCTTTTTATTGCTTTTGATCGCGAAATGGCAATATTTGCAGAACTTCGTAACTTTAGCGGAAACTTCGTAACTTTAGCGGAACATCTTTGTTTTTACACATTAGCGAGACTTGGAGGACGGTTGTAAGACAGCTCAACTTTCGACACGGCGTGCAGCAAAAACGTTTTATCGAGTGTATCAGGGGAGTGACAAAAACGTCAATGTTCAAGTGAACGTCAAAACATCACCAAACAATGAAGTTTGACGCTGAATCTAATCAAACCCATGCAGAACTAGAGCTATAGAAACACCTGTTCTCTTCACCGGAGGCCGTATAAAACCTGGATCAAGTCCGTGTCTCCTCATTCGCAGTTAAACTACAACCAAACAGTTCAAAGTCTCCAGATGAACTTCCTCTTGATAGCAGGACTCCTAGGCGGCTCCCTGGCGGACATCTTCATGACGAACCCTAAAGGATCCAACAACCGCCTGAACGAGAACTCAGTGAATAGGGCGAACGGAGCGAGAATGTTCGACTCCCAGAACAACAACAAAGGAGGGTACAACGTTGGAGAGAGTGGAGTTGAGGCGAACAACGATGACCACACCAAGCAGTTCCAGATCGAGTATTACGGGAGTGGGGCCGGTGCGGCGGAGACGAGCCAGCTGGTCGTGGAGTGGGCTCACCAGCACGGCTGTGGGGACAACCCTAAATCTCAGTGTAACAATGTCATCCAGTACATGTGCATGAACCAGGGTGCCGACACTGACTACCCAGCAGGAGCCGGAACCACCGCCAAGGACAGGAAGGAACGTGCTAACTACATGAGGGACGGTATTGATACCAGCAGACAAGTATTTATCCAGGGACCTGGTCGCCATGAGACAAATGACGAGCTTCATCTTGAGCGTATAGCGCAGGCCCAAGATGCACTTGATGCCAACAAGGGTCTCCACGAATCATTCATTTCGTACGACATGTGTAGACACAGAGAGGCCAACAACGGCCTTTTCAGGGCTGATCAAACCCTCAACAATGATAGGCGAGTTAACAATGAAGCATACGTGAGCGCCAGAAGAACCAGACAAAACCCAGGCGGAACCCAGCGAGGACTGGAGTGTCCAGAGGAGCGGGACTACTACCCTTACTGGCAACCCACACTTCAGGGACCATATGATGCCGAGTACCAGCGAACTCCTTGGATAGATGCTGCATATCTCGGTGACAGCTCCAACTGCCGATATGTCAAAAATAACTCGTTCAACACACACGCTAAGTCTCGGTGTGTTTTGCCCGGAGCCAGGGACTACGGAAAGTCTATACACAGGGAGGGCTGTGAGGCTGAGGGTGGAAATTGGGTCGCATTTGAGTCTTATCTAGAGGTGTTGGAGACGGTGGATAGCGAAGAAGCTTGCAACGAAATTGCTGCTAAAAACGAGGTCAACCAGGTGGTATGGAAACCACTTAGAAGTGATTCTGATGAGGCTAAGTGCATCGTGAAGGCTCCTCAACCGTTCTGTGGAAAAGCAGCAACAACCCGGGTAAATCACCTTGGAAACGCCCAGACCGACCCTCTCTATTCCTCTAGGTTCCACCTGAGACTACCTCACTTCCCGAGCGGAGAAACCAAGCGATGTGTCCTCAGAGTCCGTTACAACATCACTACCGGTGACTACGACCATAAGAACACCTTCGCTGACTCCAACGGTGAAAATTCCCCGGTAACAAACGATCCTACGGTGAATATTCTTGGAGGAGACGACAACCTAGGACTGACCCTGGCCATCAACACTGCTCAGTTCGGCCGAACTTTCCAGGACAGATCTCACATCTTCAAGATCGTCCCAAGAACCGCAGCCATGGCTGGCAAGTTCCTCCACAACTTGAACGTGAGAGGACAACGTGGAAACATCGTGCAGAACTTCCCCTCGGTTGAGTACGACTTTATCCCGGACCAACTGACGGCGAAGAAAGGAGACCTGATACACGTTCAGTGGGCGGGATACAACACCAACCCTGCTAACCGAGCTGGGGAGGGAACTGACGCTACCGACAGGAACAACTTCGTACAGATGGCAGGAGACCTCGACACGAGCTACCCAGATAGGATTGAAAAGTCCTCCTTCTGGCAGAACGTGGAGTCGCTCACTGCCCCTGATGCCACCCCCAAGGACATCGCTGTAGCCATGGCCAGCTCCGGATATTACTGTGGGTACGAGCCTCACAGTACCTGCCCCGCTGAACTTTCTCTCACCGGCAATACCCGGGAGGGGCTCCAAGGACAACTCAACAACGCTAACGCCAGCTACCGTGGTCACGTGCTCCAAGTCAAGGAGGTCGGAACGTATTTCTACATGTGCACTCGCAACAACAACTTCACTAACCGATCACAGAAGGGCTCCATTGTCGTTAAGGAGTAGAGAGCTACATTGACTTTTTTCGCCATTCAATTTTCTTTCAAAGAATTCTGCATTTTAAACACGGGTCGTTTTATTTGTGCCAAATTGCCAAAACCACAGTTATTTGTTGTAGACAAATTTACTCTTCGATTAATAATAAAATTAAAAAAATTGTAAATCTCTGGTCTCCACACATTCACCAGCTAGACAATACGTGACTAGCTAGACCGTACATGACCAACCAGACAATTTTAACTTCTAATCTGTTCCTCTGATAAGCAGCAACGAAACGTCAGCTCCAATTTTAACCATCTTGTCAAGCTTGCTTAGCTTCAACTCCTTTCTTCCTTTTAAACTGGCTACATTCCAGCACAATTCAATTTAAAGATTCAACTTTTGTTACTTACCGATTATGCACTTATCTCGTCTTATTCGATTATGCATGATAACAGAAAATCTACGTCAGCCTATTTCAGAAGGACTACCGGAAACTCCCAGCGTGTGCAGATCTGTAAAAAAAGTCAGCAGCTCATTGGTTGAACAAGGGGTAATCGTCACGTCATTGGCTGAATAGCAGCATGGCATGTGTGAGAGTGTTGTCATCACATTTAGCACTTGTAATAACATCAACTGCGGCGGGAAGCTCGTATTGCACGTTACAGCTCAGTCATTGGCCCGAAAGTGACACGTGGAGTCCACCGGGAACTCTGATTGGTCAGCTCTACTTGTTAATGCTGCCCGGCAAGGAGATGCTGTTGAGCCAATGAAATGCCTCGATGGAGGTAGCGTGATTCAAGGCGACAAACTGATAGGTTGCCTAGTAGGAAAGTAATTATTTCTTACTCGAATAACACTCGCAAATCATGGAGGCGCCACCTTGACTGTGGATATTGGCGGACGATGGAAGAGGCTACAACAACGTGGGATGGTCTGTGAGAGAGGCGTGCTCAGTATAAAGCAGTGTGCTCAAGCTGTGTCATTGTCCGGCAACAAGAGAATCAGACTCCTTCTGCCTATCTTGTTTTACAGTTTTTTACGCCTGCCGGGCCCGCCTGTCATCGGACCAAGCAGCTATATCTTTCCCCGGCATCCACTTTCGACTAGGTGTAATCGCAGTTAGGAGCCGAACATTGTCGTTTCCGGACTAGGTGACTAGCTGTAAGTTCCTCCTTACATCTTGATGCTGAGCTAACTGCGGCAGGGGTTCGGGGGCGCTGACCGCGCGGCAATGTCCCCGTTCTCCCAAACATCGGACACCTCGTACTGAGATACCCCGGAGTGAAACAGGAAAGTCTCACTGCCATCCGTCCGGTGGAGCCAAAGAGTGAAGCTTCTAGGTGTTAGGAGAGCTCTGCTAGGGTCTCTGCCGGTGTTTCCCCTTGGACCTGTTAGCCCTGACAATCAGACAATTATCGTGTTTGAGTTTTAGTTGTCAGGTAAGGTTCCAGGGTTGGGGATACTTCGTCTGGTCAAGGAGGCGGTGGTGGCTGGTGTCCTGATTATTACCAAGTTGAATGCCAGATCAGAGAAGGCTCAGCTGCCAGAGAGGACGGGCTCGGTGGGTTCGGGAGTTAGTGGTCCGCTCTCTCATAATATGGGTCTGGGGTATGAGGGGTACGTGTACTGGGCTCGAGTTGTTTTTTGGCTCGAACTTTGGTAGATCGGCCGGTTTTAGATCTGGAAAGAAATCTGCTAGTGGGGGAACTTGTAGTGTAAAATTTGGGTAAAATTTATTTATGACTTTGCTAAAATTAACTCAAGCTGGGGAGCTGGAATTTTTTGTTGATTTTTCGAAGCGTTTATAAGGTAGAATATCAATTAGATATTTAGAGAGCGGGCCACAAGTCGCACCTATGACACACTAACTTCATCAGTTTGTCTGACACAACCTCAAGTCTGCTCTGATCGGATTACGGATAAGAGCTAACTATAAAGGTTATGTTAGACATACTAAGCTGGTTTGGACAGTGTATGGTCCGACAAAAAGATCAGCCTCCACGTGGCAACTCCTGGGAAACGCCCCTTCCAATCGAGACGGGCATTTACTTGGCACCAGGCCAAGGGGATTAAAACTTCTCCAAATAAACCCGAGTGTTAAGAAAATGTTCCGCCCTCTGGGAAGGGGTAGGCCAATGATCTTTGATTTTATTTTCTTATTATAGGCAACCAATCTCGTGTTCTGAACTCCCCTGGTTCTCCATCTCAATATAGCAAGGGGAAAGAGACAACAATCTGCAGTGAAACGGTTCCTTCAACATAATAAATACAACTGTCGCCGACAGAAACAACTCACATTGAGTGTTTTACAAACTTGTAACCAAACTCTTCCTGTACAAGAATAACTATGAAGTTGAACTTTAAACACGTCACGTGTGACCTGATTGTATGTTACTTTGTGTGTGTGAGTGTGTGTGTGTGTGTGTGTGTGTCTGTGTGTGCATGTGTCTGTGTGTGCATGTGTGTCTGTGTGTGTGTGTCTGTGTGTGCATGTGTCTGTGTGTGCATGTGTGTCTACGTCTGTGTGTGCATGTGTCTGTGTGTGCTATGTGTGTCTGTGTGTCGA